>JAQLOM010000012.1:17472203-17485293 GCA_030068315.1 Chrysichthys thysi | reverse complement strand
CAGTGTAATCGGTGTACCAGGAAATCGTGCATTGACAAAAGTTCCCCTTTGCTTGGAATGCAAAGTGTGATTAAAATACGTTAATTTTTTTTAACGCGTTATTTTTTTCAAATTAATTAATCGTAATTAACACATTAAATTCCCACCCCTAATTTTAATTAATGCTACTTCTCTTCGTGGCCTGAACCAACAAATAAAATGGAAATCTTGTTGGCCAGTCATTATGTTGCAGCGTGACGTGGCATCATGGGGAAGACACAGGGCTTCCAAACAGGGCTGTGGATTCGCTTCCCTTCTCGGCATGTATTACGTGGAGACTTTTGCTGCGGGTAACTCATTTAAAATTAGCCAGACTGTACTGATATTTGGCCCAACCCATGGTCCATAAATCCGTCCTGGTAATGTAATTGGTCACGTTATGGTTTGAACTGTCATGCATCTACTCCCGCAGAGCGTCCAAAACGCTCTCTCTCCATCCTTGGGACTAGCGCTGCTTTCGGGTTTTCCTCTCCTCCGTTGCCGGGCGTGCCCGGGTATTTGCGCCGAGCTCAACAAGGAAAAAGGCGGGACTACTCCCGGGTGTTTCCTGTTTAGATGGATTACCTGCTCTATTTATGGACTCGGACATACATGCTCAGATTTTGAAGCATTAGTTTGCCATTCCACGCATTATTGCTGATCCTTCTACCCGTGTTTGTTTTGATAATGTTTTTTGACTCCTGCCAGTTCTCTTGTTTCCATGTGTCTCGCCTAGCCTCTGAAATTCCTCTTTGCCCCTGTGTTGATCTCTGCCTGTATGCTGGATTAGAGCTTGCCCATTGATTTTGTACCTCTGCCCTGATTCTCAATAAACCCATTAGGATTTTTATATGCCTGTTTCCTGCCTGCGAATGTTCCGCCCAAACCCTGACAATCTGACAGGAACAAGGTTCTGTAATAAATCAAACATTATCGTGGAGCATTACTCAGACCGATGCAGGATTCAGTCTGTCTCACTAAAAGTTAGGGTCTCTTATGAAGGCAGGAGCCTTCGTTTTGTGGCGTGCTTTAATATGCTGACTGAATACAGAGGGCAGAGTGCACACACACTGATCAGGTGTATCATCAAACCATAACATTACCGATTACATTACCACAACGGCTTTACGAACAGAGGGTTAGGCAAAATATCAGTACAGACTTGCTAATTTTAAATGAGTAACGTGCAGTAAAACTTTCTCCAAGTGTTATGTGCGGAGCAGGGACGTAAACTCGGATTACTAGCACTGTGGCTTCACCGTCGTGCCATGCTTACAGTGTGGTGTTTTTCCACTGCCTGATGGTGCTTTTATAAAAAACAAAATGCATTAGACAGGATGTGTAGCCACTTTGGCTTACCATAACACCATTTCACACGCACGTGTGTGATCCTCTTTCACCCATCAATATTCTAAAGCCCTTTCACGTCACCTTTTGGTATCTCCTCAGCTCACGAGGAACCTTGATGGAGGTGATACCAAAAATAGTACCAGCTTCCAAGGTACTATCCACAACTCTGGCCTAACAGAAAAAACCCAACAAAGGCACGTAGAGTCGTTTGGAATGGAGCCGATACCATGCAGTGGGAAAGGGTCATTATTTAAACCTCAGGCATATTTTTATTTTAACTCTGACAGTAAATAAGAGGGTATCTAATCTGACAGGAAGAACTATGCTTGGTTCTATGACCATTGGTATCCAGATTATGACTGACTTTGGGCCATTTATGGAGATCTGAATGGGTCAGTGAGTTGTGCATGCGGTTTAGCTGGCTGTTAATATATTTACTGATTGATTATTTCATTAGTCAGAACGTGAAACGGGGACGTCATCGTAAGAAACATGGCGTTATATTCATTTCAAGGTGATATCTTCCATTAACAAGATGACACTTGAAGACACAAATGGAAGGCAAGGCTTCCTCTAGCCGGACTACCTGCTAAGTGTACTGTAATCAGATCACCGGCAGGATGTACAGAGAGAGCAGGATTAAAAGATTAAATCCCACAGTGATGGCTTAATGCATTTAGTTTGCAGTATTGCTCTTATCAAAATATCATTAAAATCTCCTTTCTTTCCAAGGCCAGTTTACGGATCTCCCCTCCTATGAAATTTCACCTGTTCGACACTCAGAAAGAGGCTCCGTTGCCTAGCGTGGGGCAGCGAGATGACTCCATCTCTTCTCTCGCTCCCACCCTCCCTGCTGTACTTGAAGAGTCATTGTCTAAATGCTGGACCAGAGCAGCCCCCTGGCCCAGCTGGAGCAACCAGAACGCCCGAGAGCACTTGTTCAGCATTGAGACGAAGGCTCAGCTGCACAGACATGCTGCAGGTAGTGTTCAGCTAACTAGCATGCTAACATCAACTCACACCAGGGTCAGACTAATGACTGATGGTGATTCTGTGAAAATCTTGGTTTCTCTTAGCAACTAATGAAGCCACTTGTACCTGGGCTGGACAGCTGCCTCCACGCGTCTACAAAAACCCCATCTACTCCTGCAAAGTGTTCCTGGGAGGAGTGCCATGGGATGTCACAGAGAGTAATATTCGCACACACACACACACACACACACACACACACCAATGAACCGACCCACACTGGAGTTTAATCTCTGATTCAACACTTCACCAGACAAATTCCTGAATTTAATCGGTCAGAAGGCATCGCTCTCATAACAACGTCGTCTATATTACTTCGCTCGTCCTAATACATAATCGTTTCTGTAGTAATCTTACACAAGGCCGTGTAGGGTGGATGGATGCTCCACATGAACAAATTAAAAACCTGCAATTGTAGATACGAAACATTTTCCATGAGGAGGTTTTTTAGTATTTCGGGAGGAGTCTTCAATGTCAGCGCTTTGTAATAGTCTTTGGAATTGCAATGATGTGATGGTGTGTTTTATTTTTTTTGTCTTATTAATTGTAAGAGAGAGATAAAAGAACGAGTGTGTACCTATAAATGGATAAAATGATGACATCATTCTCTGAAGGAAAAAAACAAACTCCAGGATGATAAAGCCTCTCTGCTTCACCTCAAATCATATTGCCTTGTTTATCATTCTTCTATAACAGCACATCCCATTATCCAATCAGCCAATCATGGAGTAGTGCAGTGTATAAAATCATGCGAATACATATCAAGTGCTTCAGGTAATGTTCATATCAAAGGTGAGCATAGAGGAAAAGTGTGATCTCTGTGACCTTTTATGTTTTGGTAAATGTTTCATGTGAAGAGTAACTGAAGCTCTTGATTTGTATGTGTATTGTTTTATGCACGGCGCTCCTGCTACACTGTGGGCTGATTGGATAATCATACTGTGCAGTGAAAAATATTTGCCCCTTCCTGATTTCTTTTTTTGTGTACTTTTGACACTTACTTGTTTCATAGTACTTAATATAACACAAAGACATTTCATTTACTGAAGAAAAAGGTTTGTCCAATAAGTTACACAATCAACCGATTAACCAAATTTAGTATGCACTCTATGAAAGTCCAGCTGCAACCATGGGCAACATCTGTTAGGGTTTCTATTATAGGACGTAGTGGTGTCAATTGATAAAAAAAAAAATTAATCGAGTTAATCACAATAATAGGCTGTAATCAATCATGGTTAATCACAGGTTTAAAATGGAACTATTTGCTTGTATTTTTTGGAAGGTGAAATAAATACGTGTGGTCTCGGAACATGCATTACAAACTTGAAAATTGGAAAACTCTCAGACCTACTGTATGTCACAGACAGTCACATGAAGAACAGTGTAATGTACGGTGCAAAGTAATGTAATGTTCAAAGTAATGCCTGCTACAGGGTGAATGTAAATAAACAGCTTGCCTGTAGACTTGTAAAGTAATCTCACCCAAATGATATGGGAGGATGTTGGGATCAGTGTACCGTAGTTCCTCGTGCATTCGCGTTTCTGGATTCGCGACTTCACAGATTCGTGAAATGTTTGTGGAACCGAACTAATTTACATTCGCGTTTTTTTCACACATCTGCGAAATCTTTATAGCAAAATGTTTATAGCAAATGTGTACATACGGTTTGTTTTGGTGATGGCGTAGGCTCCATGATGACACGCTACTGGCTGGAAGGGTGGGAAGTAGCCAATCACAGAGCAGACTACCAACTTTCCTCGTTGCTGATTGGCTGGGAGCTCAGACGCTTTGTGTGCTATATGAGTGAAATCGCGGTTCATCTCCCTGCGTCTCAGTTTAACACGTGTTTTCGGTGCTTTTTTCTGTGGTTTTTATTTAACTTATAACAAACCTCAAGATGCCTAAACATCAGCAGTGAATTAGTATCAGGGGAACGTCAACATAACCGTACTTTAAATACGCTAGTGTGGCAGATATCAATTAGGCGATACTGTTCTCTGTTTTTATGTCAAGCGTTTATTATTTTTTAAGGGTAATGTATTAAGCTAACTTTTAAATGAAATTAAAGTACTTTGGGAGCAGGATTTGGGTCATATTTAGGGTTTAAACTTTAGAAATAAGCATTTATTAGCGTTTTTTGTGACTCCACCAAACATTTGCGATTTTCACACATCCGCGCCAGGGTCTGGAAACCTAACCTCGCGAATGTGCGAGCTACTACTGGATATATCACGTGATGAGCAGAGCAGAGAGGCCGGATGCAGGTGCAGGAATGAGCTTTATTGCCAGTGAGATTAAACTCCAAACACAAACTAAAGCAGGCACTTTATCACAGAGCTGAAAACTGAAAACAAACCCCCGGAACACAGGAATCAGCCTTCGCTAACTAAACTGAGACAAATGGGAGTGTAGACAAGAAAACAAACAAGGTTAAACAATTCCATTTAGTCTGTCTTTAGTTAAGTCTAATGACCCGTGCCTAAGGCGGCCACGATACCTCTTACGCATGCATTTCCATTAGGACCTGTCTGTAGTTTTCATGAAAATGAAGGAGATTCTGACAGTATACAATTCAGATGCGTTAAAAACAAAATTACGCATAGAGCTTTCCAGATGAATCGCACGCAATAACGCGTTAACATTGACTGCACTAATAGGAATGTTTTTTTCCCCCTAGATGCATGCCATTCGAAAAGACACACAGAATTTATGTGTAAAAAAAATGCATGTAACTGCATGTCTCTGTCACTTCAGGTAGTCTTCTGAACACCTTCAGTGTGTTTGGATCTCTAAAAGTGGACTGGCCTGATAAAGACGGTAAACACTCTCAGTGCCCACCTCAAGGTACCCAGCCCAGTGGACATGCACTTCTGACAGTTTCCACCCACATTCTGACATTAGGAAACGAGTTAACAGATAACAAAGACACTGGATCATTTGTTGTCTGTAGGTTATGTGTATCTGGTGTTTGACTTGGAGAAGTCAGTGAAGGCTTTGCTGCAAGCCTGCACCCAGCGTCACCTGCATCCTACAGATTACCTGGAGTACTATTACAAGATTTCTAGCAAGAAGATACGCTGTAAGGTGGTGAGTATAATATACGGGCACGGATTTCTTTTTTTTTTTGAGGTATGCCTCCAATGAGATATCCAAATATCCAAAAGGCAGGCCAAATAAACATTCCTTAAACTGTAATGCAGATGTCATCAGCATAATTATAATTGATTATGCAATAGAAAAAAGCATAATGGGGTATATCAACGTGGTCACCTTAGATAGAGTACTGATTTGACGTACAGGTTAGTGTGGTCTTGGAACAATAATAGACACAGATAGGGTTGGGCAATATGCTAGCGTAATACTCTGGAAGCAAATTTCACGACAGTTTTTACAGTCTGAATCTCTGAATTGGTTTTTATATTTAAAAGTTGGTTTGGATTATACAGTACTGTGCAAAAGTCTTAGGCACCTTATTTTTTTTAGTACAAATTTTATTATAGGTATTTATTTCTCCGATCTCTGCATTACTGAGTCAGTATGAAAAACAAATTTTGATGTCCAGCCATTACTTTAAAAAAATAAAAATTAAAAAAACCTTTATATATGAAAAGTTTTGTACGTCAGTAAACAACGTAGCATATTCCATAAGAGAACACTTTTCAGAGAAAACACAAGATGAGGACTCCTGGGTTTTGCGTACAAGAAATGAAGTAAGTTCCCAAGTCCGAGTCTCCAGAAGAGCAGCGTGGCAGAAAAACTCGCCACCTCATTTCCTTATGAAGCTGTACACATTGTGCCTGGGATTACTGTTTAAGAAAAAAAACACCAAAAGCAAAGTGTCGTCACACCAAATCTTGACGTTGTTTAGTTTATCACCGTTTGCTGCATGTTGGAGTATTTTTCCTTTAAGTGGCAAGATTTAATTTCATTATTTTTGAAGTCATTTTTACTTTGCAGCACTTCCTTGCACGTGCCTAAGACTTTTGCACGGTACTCAATATATATGTATATAATCTTTTCCTCTTTTTCAGTAATCTATTTTTGCAAATAGGAATATCATCAAATTAATTTGTCCTGGGTGTTTGTAAGAAAACACATCATGAGACATTGTAGAAAGGACTTGAAACATCATGATATGATATTTTTGTCAAATTGTAAATGCTTAACTAGCTAAAGTAACACATTAGCTAAAGACTATTACCTTAGTATTGTACCATATGGGTTCAGATGTGCCATGTGCTACCATACTAACCATATAGCTCCATGTCGTTTTTGTTTTTTTTTTATCATATCTTTTCCTCTTCAGTACACCAGGTACCTCGTTGTTACAATTATATTCAGCTTTTTTCATGAAACAGTTCAATGTATGTAAAACAACTAGATGGAAAAGCCACTACTGGCATTACAGGACAGACTGAGATGTCTAAGAATGGTGTTAAATCCTTTTTATCTCACGTACACATAGGTGCAGGTGATCCCATGGGTGATCACAGACAGTAGTTTTGTGTGCTCTCCGTCGCTGCGGTTCTTCCCGAGTAGAACAGTATTTGTTGGGGCTCTGCACGGCATGCTGACGGCTGAAGCATTGGCTTACATCATGAAGGAACTCTTCGGGGAGGTCGTGTATGCCGGGCTTGACACGGACAAGCACAAATATCCGATAGGTCCGTCTTCAAATCCCTCCCTGACTGTCATTGTCCTCAACATCACATCATGATGGGTCAGTTTAAGATAGTGTATTGGTGTTGCAGGGTCTGGACGTGTGACATTCAGGAGCCAGAAGAACTACCTAAAAGCACTGAGTGCTGCATTTGTGGAAATCAAGACCACCAAATTCACCAAGAAGGTAGGACGGGAATTATTTGTGGACAGAAATATCCAGTCCGGTTTTTTCCCCCTCCAACTTTATCTACCTGGTTATGCCTTTGTCTTCTATTTGGCTTAGATTCAGATTGATCCATACCTTGATGACTCCATGTGCCAAATATGTAACTGTCAGCCAGGCCCATTCTTCTGCAGAGATCAGGTGAGTGAGTACACAGTGTGTCCTATTAAATATCATAAGCACAGCTTTGTAGTCTACAGCTTCAATGCACTGATACAATGAAGTACACAGTCAGTAAATGGTTATAAATGACCGGCGCATCCTCAAGCTTCAAGCTCTGGTACTGCCAAGATGCCACCGTGGCTTCTGTCCTCCAGGGTTGACCATGCACTCAGACCCCAGTTTGATGATTTACCAGATGAGAAGTGTAAGTTAAAAACAATTTTGTAGTAATTTGCATGTATAGATTTGGTGCTTTCTTTCAGGATGACGAATCGATGGAAACTAATTGTGACTCCGCTTTATCATGAAGTACGAACAGGGGACACAGGAGCAGGTTTCATTTTTATTAAAAGTATTAGATACGGATGAACCCGAAGGACCGGGCAGTAGTTAAAATCCATAAACAGGCAGAAGGTCAGGCGGTTGGCAGTAAATAGGTGAGACTAAAAAAGGTTGATAATCAAACAGGTATGAGAGATTGTTAATATTTGCATGTTATCAGAGGTCTCGTGACTGGGAATCATGTAGGTGAGTGCTGTCTGGTTGCCAACCAGGCAGAGGATCTTGGGAAATGGAGTTTGTTTGATCAGGGGCAGACACTGACATGAGAGTTACACTGTGGGAAATATTTATTTTGCTCGCGTGGTGCTTTCTTTCAGGACGAGAGCATCCACATCCACAGGGCATGAGTACCAAGTGAATGGTTTAATGTGGGTCTAATTGGTGTAAATTATACAGTGTGGTGTTTTATCCAACTGAACACTTGTGGGTGATTTTGAAGTGATGTGATGGACAAATGTCAAAATCACCAACATCATCAAAGCACCATCTGAGGGAACATCTTTTGGAAGAAAGGCATCCATTTCAGAGACTTGTAAAGTTTTCCCAAGGAACACTGACTCTCTTCTGGTAACTAATAATGCCCCAACACCAGGTGTGGCCCGATCCTTTGGTATTTCATGACAAATTAAGTAGATAACAGGTCTGGAGTTGATTCAAGCACTGAAACTGCATTTGGTACTCAACATGAGGTCCAAAGAGGTGTCAATTCAAGTGAAGGAGGCCATCATTAAATCAACACTTTGGTAAGGAATGCACTGGTGAACTCAACGACACCAAAAAGCCCTGGAAGACCACAGAAGACAGCTGAAGGGTATGATTGCAGAATTCTTTCCTTGGTGAAGAAAAACCTTTCCACATCATCTAGCCAGGTCAAGAGCACTCTTGAGGAGGTATATATCACTGTCAAAGTCTACAATCAAGAGACGTCTTCATAAACGTACGTACAGAGGGTTAACCTCAAGATGCAAAACACCGGTAACACTCCAGTACAGAAAGGCCAGATTAGACTTTGCTGGAAAGCCTGCCCAGTTCTGAAATAAAATTCTCTGGCCAGATACCAGAAACCATGATTAACTCGTGCCAGAATGTTGAGAAGAGTACTGAGAAGGACAGCAAGGGCTCATGATCCAAAACATACCACGTCATCTGTTAAACACGGTGGACATGGGCATGTGTGGCTGCCGGTCGAACTGGGTCACTTGTGTTTATTGATGACGTGACTGCTAATGAAAGTAACAGGATGGATTTTGAAGTGTACAGAGCTATAATTTTTGCTCGGATTGAGTCGAATGCTGCAAAACTGACCGCGTTTCACAGTAGAGATGGATTATGACCCAAAACATACCGTGAAAGCAACCCAAGAGCTTCTTAAGGCAAAGAAACGGACTGTTCTTAAATGGATGAATCAGTCAACCCAACTGAGCATGCTTTTCACTTATTGGAGACAAAACCGAAGGTAGAAAGGGTGGGTCCGCAAACAAGCATCAACTAAAGACGACTGCATGAGAAGCCTGGAAAAGCATCTCAAGGGGGGAAACTTAGCATTTGATGATGTCCATTGGTTCCAGACTACAGGATTTACAATATTACTTTATACTGTATTTGTCCAGTTACTTTTGAGCCACCACTAATGGGGTACTCTGTGAATTAATGCTCGCAAGTTCTGAAATCTTAATGGAATACGTTTGTTAAACCCATTAAATTAAAGCTGAAAGTCTAGACTTTCACATCTTGATTGCTTCATTTCAAACCCTTTGTGGTGGCGTACTGAGAGAAACTTACTACGATTGCATCAGTGTTCGAATACTTATGAACCTAACCGCATAGTCATTATTTACCATTTGTTTACATTCAAAGCATATTATTTAAAAATCAATTACATTGAACTTTTTTATTTATTCCGTGCATAATTTTGGCAAGTCATATCTCATACTCCCAAACTTGGCTTTAATAAATATCACTAATGAAATCCATCTGAACTGGCTTTCACTTAAATTATTGTAATGCAATATATTTGGATGTCTCTCTCTCTCTCCCTCTCTCTCCCTCTCTCTCTCTCTCTCTCTCTCTCTCTCTCTCTCAGACATGCTTTCAGTACTACTGCCGCTCCTGTTGGCACTGGCATCACTCAGCAGACATGCTGAGCAGTCACCGGCCTCTGATGCGCAACCAGAAGAGTTTCAACCCAAGCTAAACAGTTGATGCAAACCGTAACTCTGCTGCTAGCCCAGAGGTTCATGGGCTCACCTGACCTGCAGAAGTCCAACTGTGCCATCTTGTCTTCAGCTCACGGAGCCAAGACAGAGAATGACTGTAGAAAGTTCATGTGTTGCACTGCTTTCTCTCTTTTCGCTGTTTACTCGTTCACTAGGGCACTACGTAGAGCGACGTGCCCAGTGATGGCAGCCCATTGGCAACATTACCTGGGCGACCATCACCATGGAAATAACCCCGGTTTTCTGCGGGTGGCAAAGAGAAAAAATGCCTCCCTGATTTTTTAGAGGTTTTTTTTTCCCACATCTTTGTGTTTTGAATTTTTCAAATGCATGGCATCTGTATTCGTTATTTATCATGCAGGCCTAGTTAGCCTTCATGTTGACAATTTTGTCAGTACATTATTAGTATTATTATTAGTATTATTATTACTGATTAACCTTAGGCCAAAAGGCTCTTTTATCTGGTGATTAATTATAATTTTCCTTTTTATTTACACACTCTGGTTTTTTGTTGTTGTTGTTGTTGTTTTTTTAGCTTTACCAGATGAAGATGTTGATGTCATTGCCTTTTAGATCATTTCTAACTACCTGGAGTAGGTATTTTTAATTTTTTCTTAACCATTCAGAAATGTTAATGCGCAGCAGCATTAAACATCCCAAATGTTGCTGCCATTGCTGGTTGCTCGCAGTCAGATTGTGGACTGTACATAGTTTTAATCGAATTGTTGCACTTTATTCATTTGCACTTCGGGGAAGGAGTTTTAAATCTTCTCCTGTGTACGTGTTGAATGGGGGAGTTGTTTAAGCATGATCTTTAATTTAGTGATACTGATCCTAGTGAAATGAGCTAACTCTGGCTCAAGGCCTGTTGATTGTAAACCATCCTAGATCAAATGCAGTTTAACTCCCAGTTCTATTTAGGGTTTAAGGCTCTGTGCCAAAGAAAGACCTGGTATCGCTCTCTCTCTCTCTCTCTCTCTCTCTCTCTCTCCCTCCCTCTCTCTCTCTCCCTCTCGTTTTTCACTGAGGTTTGTTGTGCTGAGCTTGTTGCCTGGTCCAACTGCTTTTTTAGAGTCTAAAAATCTCTACCTCATTGGTCTGCGAGTGTTGCCATGGTTACATAATTGAAGGTTGTTCCAGTTGGGCACAATAAAGTTGCTAAAGCATTACAAGTCTGCCTAATTTCTTTAAAGGACTTTTAATATATGGGTTTTTTTGTTTGTTTTAACTGTAAACCCTGATCAGTTTTGTTTACTTAAACCGTTTGAGGAACTCCGTTGACTCAAATAAATTTAGTTTGAAAAGTAGCACTTTAAAGTTGTTTTTATTTTTATGTTGTATATATGCACGCACGTTTATATGTAAGCTGAAGAAAGTCGACGTAGTAATCACTTAACATAATACGTAGTTGCCAAGTGTTCGACATATTACAACATGACATACTGAACTTGTTTATTTTATAGAATTTCAATTGTTTTCTCCACAGATACCCCTATGATGATTTTGGTCTTATTTTACATGCAGTTAAATAAAGTAGGCTGATCGAGTTATCCTGATGATGAAATGGTCATGCTGTAAAGTCCCCTGATTCACCAGAACTAGCCCCAACTACCATGACCCTCAGCTCAGCTTCATGCTTGCATTGATGACCGTCACAAAATTTATTTATTTATTTATTTGTTTGTTTGGGGGGGGGGCATCTGGCAAATTAATACATGTACATTTATTTCATAAATACTTTGGTACAATGGGATAAAAACATGTTTTAATGTTTTAGGCGCTACAGAGACGTATATGAGGAGGATATTAAAACTACATTATGTACACCAAAAAAAATGTATAGATATTTAAACATGAAAAATATCTGTATAAAAGCTCTAAACATCTCTTCACAGTCTACACACTGTTCTCCTGTCGCTACGCACTGATGCCATACATCGATTTGTATTTTAAAAAATGGGCATAGATAACCACTGTTGAAGTGTGTATACATTTTTTAGGCCTTTCTGTATTCATTAGGTTGAATAAGACGTTACTGGTGTGGTATGAGAAATGCCAGGTATCTCAGAAAGGATATTCAAGATAGAGAGAGACAGAGACTTTATTAAGAAATTTAACCATCGTTGTACTGTAAACATCCTCACCTCTTACAGACACCAAATCTCTCTTGATGGAGGAACAAAAGGACATTTTTAAATGTAACTGTTTGTATCAGATGTGTGTGTGTTAGCAGTTTAAACTTATATTTATTTCTTACATCTTTGCAATGTGGTAAATGAAGCTACTGCTGGGAATCAGACTATCTATTAAAATGTTGGCGAACTTTCCTGAGCACTGGACTATAGTCTCAGTATATTCAGGTTCTCAATTTTTTTTCCAGGATGGACCTATAATTAACTGCAACAACTCTCTGTACAGATTTATTTAGGAACATAATCCAGTTATTTCAATTCTAGCCTCATGTTTTAACTGAACAATTATACAATTGTACAATTATATTTTGACTATTTATTCAACTATTGAGTTTTTCTGTCCCCATTTCTATTAAAATGACCTGTAGGGCAATAATATAGCATTATTTATGTTTTCTGAGTTGTTGAGATTTGGATTAAATGGACTCAGTTGTAAATGAAAGCATGTTCTTAGGGATTAGTGTCTGTCTGAAATGTGGGAGTTGAGAGGGTGTGATGTAACACTTGACAGGTCTACGCCTGCGTGGGAACGGTTATACGTTGTGCTGGTGGCCTTGTGTGTGCAGGAGCTGTCAATGATAGAGAGTGAGACAGCTGGTCAGTACACTCTTTATTATCCCCCTGTAGAAAGTGGTAAGGATGGGGAGAGAGGTTTCATTTCTTCATCCTTCTCAGGAAGTGAAGACACAGCTGGGTCTGGGTTTTCTTAGCTAGACAGATGGTGATGAAAGTCCCAGGAAAGATCCTCTGTGACATTTACAGTGGGATGCGAAAGTTTGGGCACCTTGTTAATCTTCATGATTTTCCTGTATAAATCGTTGGTTGTTGCGATAAAACATTACAGTTAAATATATCATATAGGAGACACACACAGTGATATTTGAGAAGTGAAATG
>JAQLOM010000012.1:17454551-17465102 GCA_030068315.1 Chrysichthys thysi | reverse complement strand
TAGTGATGTCCTGTGGACGCAGATGTGCTGAAGCCATTCAAAGCCCCGACCTGTACACTTCCTGTTAATTTGTGACTGTTGGAAACTTCAGAAAGTTTAGCTGTGATCTTTCTTCATGCTCCAGTCATTGCTGTTCTCTAATTTTGATCAGTGTTCTTTTACAAATATCTCGTTTAAGTTTCTTATCCTGTTCTTCTGAATGTATGTAACTCATGACATCTGGGTAAAATCCTGCTCTTTTACTCCTGTTTGTATCATTTCCACATAGGACTACGGAGTCACCTTGGTATTTAGGAAACTGAAGGTTGTTCACTAATTTTGATCTCGTGTGTGTGTGTGTGTGTGTGTGTGTGTGTGTGTGTGTGTGTGTGTGTGTGTGTGTGTGTGTATAATATTACATGAGAGAGAATCAAAACGTAAAGGCAATTTTTAAATTATGTGATAACTCGGAGAGCAAAAGACAAAAAAAAAAAAAGGGGAGGTGTCCATCTTCTCCAGCGAAGAAGAAATTCAAAAGTCAGTCCTCCCCCAAGAAAATCATCTTAATGTTCTTTTGGGACATGAAGGTTTCTATTCTAGTGCATTTCCAAGTGCATGGGTGAACACTGCGGGCACAGATTCAGCTATGATGATGAAGTAAAGGACACGGTGCTCACCTGGTTCAGGAGCAGCTGAAAAACTTCTTTGCAGGAATCCAGAAGCTAGTAGAACTTTACGATAAATGTGGGACTGTGGAAAAGTGATGTGTGTAATTTTTCACAGTTACTTCTATTAAAGTTGTTAAATGTGTTTTGCCTTTACTTTTTGATTCTCTCATGTATGAGTATGGATATATATCTTGTACTTGTTCAAGCATATTCAAGTTCCTGCGTAAACCTTTTGGGTGGGGTCTCATGCATGACAAAACATTCTTAACCTGCTTAATGTGTGTGTATATGTCTCTCTCTCTCTCTCTCTCTCTCTCTCTCTCTCTGGTTCTGTCTCATGCCCACACACTGCAGCTGGAGGAAGAAGAGGAGAAGGAGGACAAATTTGATTTGAACATTTCAGTTACAAACCCAGAGAAAGTGGGTAAGTCCATCCCCTGTAATTGCTTGTGGCTGACCACAAAGGAAGTTGTTTCAGTGAGAACATATTTATTACTGCGTCCTGCAGTGGGAAGTAGAATATCAGTATTGTTAACTTAAATTGTTTAATGTATTTGACCCATGAAACAATGCTCAACAAAGGCTGAGAATATTTCACTTCCCTGTTTTTGCCTTGTGCAAGCTCTCACTAGTTTCCTCTGTGGCTCCCCCCATATGTACATAAAAGTAGGCCATTGCTAGAGATCTGTAACCAGTCTCCTTAAGCAGTATCTGTTATAGCTGACTTTGATTTTTAGGTAGAAACCTTTTAACATGTCATGACTGCAGTAATTGGATTGACTTACTGCTGCCTCTCTCCTGCAGGTGATGGTATGAACGCCTACATGGCCTACAGAGTCTCCACACAGGTATTTGCGTTTGTGCGTGCGTGTGTGTGTGTGTGTGTGTGTGTGTGTGTGTGTGTGTGTGTGTGTGTGTGTGTGTGTGTGTGTGTGTAATATAGCCCCTATGAAGCATCTTGATCCGACCTCTGACCTTACATCTATCCCTCTCGCACATCTCCGACACAGACGACGTTGCCCATGTTCCGCAGTAAGCAGTTCACAGTGCGCAGGCGCTTCAGTGATTTTCTGGGTCTCTATGAGAAACTCTCCGAAAAGCATTCACAGAATGGCTACATCGTGCCTCCACCACCAGAGAAGAGCATTCTGGGTATCTTGATTGTTTTTGTTTTGTTGTTTTTGTTTTGTTTTTGTTTACTGCAAGAACTGAATGAATTAGATCCCCCCCGTTTTGTAAGTTTTCCTATAATTCAACTGCAACGTGTACTGTTTGTTTTTGAAAAGGAATGACCAAAGTGAAGGTGGGAAAGGAAGACCCGTCGTCCGCCGAGTTTGTTGAAAGGAGGAGAGCTGCTCTAGAGAGGTGATCCTCGCACCAGTTTTACTTTTAGTCATGGGTTTTATATTAATGCCGCTGATCGTGTTTCTCTAACGGGAAAATGGTTCCCTTTATCAAATGATTGCTCAGGTACGTCCAGAGACTTGTGTCTCATCCCTCACTGCTGCAGGACCCAGATTTGAGAGAGTTTTTAGAGAAGGAGGAGGTAAGAGATGGCTCTAGGCACACTCTGGATCGTTTATGTATTAAGACACACCATGATATACACTTATATGGACACCTGAATATCACACCTGTATGTGCTGATTCCAAAACCATGACCTTAACATGGAGTTGGTTCCCCTTCTAATATAAACCTTTTTATTCTTCTAGGAAGGCTTTACACTAGATTTTGGAGCATGGCTGTTGGGATTTGTGCTCATTCAGCCACATTAGTGAGGTTGGGGCAGTTGCACATAGTGTGAGTACAGCCTTAGTGGCAGTGAAGGGAAATGATAATGCTCCAACACACAAAGCCGTTCTATACAATTGTGTGTTTCAGACTTTCTGGCAAACAGTTTGGGAAAGAACCTCTCACTGTATGGCTGTGATGACCAGGTGTCCACCTGTAGCTAGTGTGTTTTCAGAAGAAAGTCGGTGAGTTTGCGTCTGGTCCTAACCTACCTGCGTGTGTGTTCTGTGCTCTGTTAGTTACCCCGGGCCGTTAGTACCCAGACGTTGAGTGGAGCTGGATTCCTCAAGATGATCAACAAGGCCACTGACGCAGTCAGCAAGATGACCATCAAAATGAACGAGTCAGACATTGTGAGTATCGCCGTCGCCGCTGCCAGGGTGGTGACTCAGTTCTTATTCATACAACCACAAATGTAAGACCTCAGATTCCTTTGTGATTGTAAGCGCTTGAATGTGTTAATAATGTGCGTGTCTCTCAGTGGTTTGAAGAGAAGCTGCAGGAGGTGGAGAGCGAGGACCAGCAGCTGAGGAAGCTCCACGTTATGGTGGAGTCCCTCGTTAACCACAGGAAAGGTAGATTCATGTGTTTTTGTACTCATGGGGGTACATGGTGCATCAGTGCTACCTTATTTACGCTGTTTCTAAATGCTCTGGTGATGGCTGGTTGTTTATTTTAAGGTCAAGTGTGGTTATTATCTCTCGTCGTCCCTTGCAGGGAGGCTATGTTTTCCAGTTTATACATGTATGTGTGTTGGACAAAGTTAATAATAAGCGAGTTGTCTGTCTGCAGAGTTGTCGATGAACACGGCGGTGTTTGCGAAGAGCGTGGCAATGTTGGGTAGCTCGGAGGATAACACCGCGCTCTCCCGAGCTCTGTCCCAGCTGGCCGAAGTGGAGGACCGCATCGAGCAGCTTCATCAGGACCAGGCTTCTAATGACTTCTTCATCTTCGCCGAGCATCTTGCAGACTACATCCGCTTGCTCGGGGCAGTCAGGGTACGCAGACATACACATACGCACTCACATTGGAACACAGGGGTTAAACCTTCTGCCTGACGTATTTTCAGCACTGATCTCAGTTACAAAGCTTCATTAAAAACCTTGGCAGATGGCAGGACAAGTTTTTAAATTGCTACAATTAAGACCTGCATCATACGTTTGGAAAGTTAGATCTAATTATAGGGGTAGACAAGTTTCACAAATTATCAGCTGCTGAAGTGCTTAAGCTCTAATCGTGTGTGTGTGTGTGCGTGTGTGTGCATGTCCAGGCTTGCTTTGACCAGAGGATGAAGGCGTGGCAGCGTTGGCAGGACGGTCAGAACATGCTACAGAAGAAACGAGAGACCGAGGCCAAGCTGCTGTGGGCCAACAAACCAGACAAACTTCAGCAAGCCAAGGACGAGATCACTGAGGTAACGCTGACGTGAAACCCCCCAACAGTATACTAGATGACAGGGATTCGAGGCGTCGCTTTGTAATGAGACCTGTTACACTCGCAGCTGAACAAGGCTCAGTCTGGTCCCATACGGTTTTTGTTGGGGTTTTTTTTTTTTTTTTTTTTTTAAACTATCCTTTGAATTTTAGAAAAATTTAAATTCCAATCAGATGACACATACACGATTGGTGGTGTTCCTCTATTTGTGGTTACACTTAAGCAGACCCACACCATATTTAAGCACAGCATTTGCCTTGCAGTACTTACAGGTCCAAGTCATGTCGAGTGAGCATTTGATGTCCTTTCAACCACATACATGTGATACAGGGCATAGTCAAACAAAACGACGTTCCTCCTGGAACATGGTGCTATGTACAAGACTAAGGCTGTGTTCCAATATCTATACTTTCATGAGTACACTTGCACGTAGTACACAGTCCGCACTTGCTAAGTGAACAGATTTCAGTAGGTAAGTGTTGTTCCAAATCGCCTACTCCATGGTGCACTCGCCGCCGCGGCTCGTCATCCCGCCAAAAATCATCCCCGACTTTGAACAGCGAACAGATTGTTAACCCTTCAACTCCGCTAATGTAGGCTGCGTGGAAAATCCGTTCCAGCAGCCATTTTTCTTTTATTTTCGAGCCGAGTTGGGTCCGCCTCTTCCGCTACGTAGCTAAGATGGCGGCCGTTCAGTGCGAAAAGTGTCCATCGTTCCACACTCCAAGATTTGGCCGTTATGAGGGCACCATCCGGGTCCTTTCAGTACATTTATTTTCACCACAATCGTAACCGGAACGCCCTACGGACTCAAACTAAGCATAGTAAGTACAGAAAGTATGAATATTGGAACACAGCAGAAGACTAATGCTGTGTTCTGTTTGCCTTGGAAGTCAGGTTTCGGAGTAGGGAATGATGTCACGCCCAACTTAACCACGTTCCATTTGTACAAGTCAGCAAACCAATATAGGCCTCCAGGAAAACCTCTATTGTGCTTGGGGCTTTTTTTTCTTTTTTCTTTTTTTTTTGGTCCTTTACCAGTGTTTAACTGCAAATCTGATCAAAAAATGTCCCTAATAATCTGATCTCGCCCTTTTAAAATGAACTAGTTGTTTTCAATTTTCTTTTAATACTTTTCTTTAAATTTCACGTGGTGGGAGAAGCCAGGTTCGCAACACCACCTGAAAACAACGCAGTATTCATCAGATCAGAACACCGTATCAACGTGAGCGCAGATCAAACTTGGGACAGTGCTGTGTGGACGACTGATTAAATGACCCAGAAATAGACAGAAGTTTACTAAACAGGATAAAACTACAGCTGTCACTTAGTGTTCGGACAGGGGGCCGCCATTTTGGATTTTTATCTCTGAGTTGGTGAGGCTCTCCCGACTTTCAGGTCAGAGATCCGACTTTCGGGGGCGTCCCCGTTGACGTTTCGGACTCGGGATTCGGATATCGCGACTTCCACGTATAAATGGAACCCAGCATATAACTAAGACAGAGTGTTATAAAAAGTGCATGCATGTCACAAAAAGACATGGGACTACAGGGCTATACAGGACGACATAAAGTGGACATGTGCAAACATTTAAGACGGTGTACCATGTACCGAGTAACTGTCGGTGTGTGTGTGTGTGGCGGGGGGAACAGATATGAAGCATTAGATGGTGTAACTGTTGTTGTGGTTCCCTAAATGTGCTGATGTGACTGTTTTGGTGTGTTGCAGTGGGAGTCTAAGGTCAGTCAGTACGAGAGAGACTTTGAGAGAGTATCTGCCACCGTACGAAAGGAAGTCCTCAGGTTTGAGGTGGGTGTGGTCTAGTGCTGTTTGTGCTTTGAGTTCTCGGAAAAGAATTGTGTAGTGAGTGTAAATCTGCTCATTTATGGTCACCAGCTTCAAGTTTGTTTGTTTGTTTGTTTGTTTGTTTAACTTTTCTGCAACAGAAAGAGAAGGCTCGGGATTTCAAGAAACAAGTTGTCCGATATCTGGAGTCGCTGTTGAATTCACAGCAACAGGTAAAAATGTTAAATGTTTTTCCCCATATGCCTGAGATATACCGTTTATACAGTTGCTATGAGAAAAAAAACACTCTTTTTCTCTCTCTCTGTCTCTCTCTGTCTCTCTCTCTGTCTCTCTGTCTCTGTCTCTCTCTCTCTTAGCTGATCAAGTACTGGGAGGCATTCTTGCCAGAGGCAAAAGCAATCGCGTGATGGAGGTGTAAACACAAATAAACACACACATGCATACACAGGCCTGCTTAAGACTGAGTCTGCCTTTTCTATACACTTTACCTCTTGCCTATAAACCAAGAGAAGTAACGCAAAGGGAAAAAGTGAAACAATCGATATTTTTTCCCCCCATTAATCACCAGAATCTTATACTCTTTGATTTAACTCATCTTTTGAGGGTTTTTTCCCCCATTTTAACCGCCAGCCTTTTTTTTTTTTTTGGTGTGTGTGGACAGAGCTAGGTTTAGGTGTGTGTGTGTGTGGGGGGGGGGGGTGATTGGGTGACAGTTTTAGGTTTGGGGGGTGATGGGGCAGGAGCAGTCTGATGCATTAATTTTTTGGTAAAAAAAAAAAAAGTGAAAAATATGGAGTGTGTTCAGAAATAGTAGGTGCCATTAATGTGACTAGTGTTCACACCCAGGGGGAGGGGAGGGGAGGGCGTGTCAGACGCTGAGATTTAGCACGTCAGCAGTGCTAAACGGTTTACAGTAGTGGGCCCTCTACCTCTAAATGTAAACGATACCACTTTCTGCCCTTCCCCGTGTTTGGCTTGTCTGCTGTCCTGCGTCCCAGTGCGCTCCCATCTCCATTCTGCCCTCTCTCGTGCCCGGCGTAACCCGGACCAGTCCTACATGTGTGCTGACGAATGAGACGTGCTTGGTTAGAGTTTGAAAACTTGTGGGCTTCTGCTTCTCCTCCTCCATGTTAAATGTTTTGACTGAAATAATTCCTGATGATGACAGCAGGCTGTGGGTGTTAGGGAGGCTGGATCGTGCAAAAGTACAAGGATAGGCACTGGAAATTGCTTTCTGAGCTCCAAAACAAGACATTTTATTCAAGAAAAATCCATAAAAAGTTAAGTCGAGAATGATTAATTGATAATTTGATGTCATTCGGAGGATGTTTCCAAAATGGAACGGAGACCGAGAAGACCTTACTTTATTTTTTTCTTTTCTTTTCTTTTCTTTTTTTTTTTTATTAAAAAGTTAATATGAATTCATATGAATTCTGACAATAAAACAACGTACCAGGAGATGTAACCCTACGTCATGGCTTTTACCTGTTCGTACAGGTGACATTCCGCACTTTGGATGGAGAGAGAGAGAGAGCAAGAGAGAGCGAGGTCATGCACTTGTCTTTAAAAGAAAACCTGAGAAATTGCATTCATGAATCGAGTACTGAAATACAGACTGGTTAAGCACTTGTGCTGCCAACCGACGTTACTCTGAAAAACTTTCCTGTGAGTCACTCTTTAAACTTGTTTCCCTGAAATGGTGCGTGTTTTGTGCTACACGTTTTATGTCAGGGCCACTCTCATCCATGAAATGGAGGGGAGAAATAAAGACAGCGTTTAAGGCAGTGTTCCAGTACACGATATTTTGTTCAATAATTGTTTCAGCAGAGATCTAGACTTTAACATTTTCGTATATGGTTTAATCCATCATGCACTTGTGAGTTTTCCTTATTTAGGTCACCATTTGGTTTCCCTCGAAAGTGATGATCATGGTATGTGGTGGTGGGTCAGAATGATGATCTTATCCTTCCTCCAGTACGCTGCTAAGCTAACAGAGGACTTTGTGTTCGATAAGAATGATCTGCATATCATTCCACCCTTTAATAAATAATAAAGACCGTTGGGATTTTTTGTCTTTTTTGTTTGTTTTTGTTCACCCCTTCCTGATTGTAAGGCTGGACACGCAGGTTGGGACCCGGTGAGCGAGACTCTAAGGGTCGTGCGTGCCAGTCTGACCCGTTAGTCTTCTGAACTGCCATAAATGTTTGTAAAGGTTTATTTGTTAGTCTGTATTTTTTTAATCTTTGAACCAAGCTGGTAGATATTGCTTATGCACACCTGTTGAGAAACACAATAAAGATAGTTTTAAAGAACGTCTCTCCGTTGTCCTGAGCCTGCGCTGGGGTGAGTGCTGTGACTGTGATGCAACAAGCTGCTTTCAAATAAACAAACAAATAAATAAAAATAAAGGTGGGGATGTTTGGTGTCGCTGGTTTTTGAGGCATGTGGGTTCACGTTCATTCAGGATGGCATCTTAAGTGGCTTTGCCCTCTGTGGCTGAGCCTAAAACCTGATCTTGCGCAAAATGGATTTACATTGCGTTAACCAAGCTCATGAGTCCACGGGTTTTGGGAACGTCTGTAACTGCAAGGTGCTGCATCGGGGCTCTGGTTATCAGTACAGCAAAAAGTAAAGAGTGTACTGTGAATCGTGTTTGAAATTTGAAAACGGGAATTACGATATTGTGTTTAGGGCTAGAACAAAAGAAGAAAAACCATGACACAACCAGATTTTAGTATATACATGAGTAATACATGAATGAATCTGATGTACATTAAAATGATTGAACTGAGTCACATGAACACGTTACAGTTAAGTTTTGTTCCTCTTTCAGGTAAGGAAATGTTCCATTACACACAACCTCAATGAAGCAACTGAGAGTCACTTTTCCCTCTGCCATTAGATTATTTTTATTCTTACACATGATATTCTGGTGTTCTGGTATCATTACACCGAATCGGCTCTCGTGCATCCCTGCTGTACGACCTGTTTCATCTCGATCCAGGTGGAACATTTAAATTAAGGAACATTTAAGAACAGGGAATATTTTAAGAACATTTTAAGTCTTAATCTGCTGTTGTGAAAGGGACATGGTATGTTTCTGTTTGGTTTTCGTGGTCACGCAGTAGTTTCAGGTGGGCTTAATGGCAGCATTTCTGGTTGTTTGCTCATGTCGAAAAATTCCTGTTCTCCATCAAGGCAGGGCAGTGTGCAGTCACAGTTCCACTACAGAGGACCAAAGTGGTTTGTTGTTTCAGAAGCAAAACTTTCCCACACTGTAGAAACTTGTAAATTAAGTCCTTTTTTTTTGCTTGTAGTGCTTGTTGGTACAGTCTGGTTTTGTTCTTTTGTCTCTTTGATAATTTGAATATGAAATGCAAATTTCTCAAATATGCATACAGGGCCTACTTCTTACTCTCGAGTAAACACCTCAGATGTTTGCAAATATATCATTTGGACAAGTGATGTGCTCAATTTCTCACAGTTACTTCAATTAAAGCCGATAAGTGTAGTTTGCCTTTACTTTTTGATTCTCCTTAGTAATAAAATACTGTTCAAAAACAATAATCAACAACAGGGTGTTGTGATGCTGCCTGGCATGACTTGGAGTTACTGTTACTGTCCCAAAGTTGATCCTTTTCTGATATCATGTGTTGACGTGTTTTATTCCTCTTATACCTCAGCAATTTTTCCAACAATTACAAATGTTAAATGGTTATCTTGTTAATCATGCATAATTAATTTAATCCACAAGTCAAGTCAGTTCCTGTGATCACTCACATTATAGCAGCTGTAAACTGTCGTTCTCCCTTTTCACTCTATTTCTTGACGTTAACCTGTGAGATGAAAAAAATAACAGAAGCGCGTCGTGCTACTCTGTTCTGAAGACGTTCCTGTGGTGGAAAACTCACAGACCATTTCAAAGTGCTAAGACTTGTTTTTTCTCCTGGCAAAAAAAATACATTTCTCTTACACAACAATGCATTTTGTGAGCAAATCAGACTTAGATTATGCCAAGAATCCACAATGCAAATTCCTATGAATGAGATGTTAGTATTAAAAAGGCAACAAATGAGTGTATTTGTATAAACCCAATCAGCCCAATCAGAATCGATAATTCACCAGGACTGTGGTAGAATGATGCGTGTCTTATTACTGTAGGGCATGTGGTTTGTTTTACTGAAGAAGTGAATAGATTGGACTGACTTTAACTTGAAAATTCCCTTTTTCCTTGTCTGCACGTGGGCAGACTACTGTTTGAGATATTCAATTCATATTCACATCCACTTCTTTTCTAATTATAACCTTTGCTGACTAATCGTCTGATTTGTCTCCAACCAAATAGGGAAGAGTAAAGCCGGGTGGGAGGGTGGGGTCTGAGGTATGACGTTATTAAGAGAATTGTTGAATCTGGTGTCCTCTAATTCACAGGCAGTCAGCAGTACCTATGAATCACAGGGCTACGGCATGTCATGTGAAGTGTGGTGATGTATTTAAAAAAAAAAAAAAGATCAGATTATGCACGTCATGAACAGTGGATTCTCGATCGGCCACATGGTTTCTCTTACAGTCAGGAGCTGGAAAAGCAGAAGCCCCAAAAGACCGCCTGTGGTTGTGTGTAAGTGACGTAATTCGCAAGATTTTACAGGAGTCTGGGATTTATTCTCTCTTTAGCTCTTGTGGACGCCTGAACGTTACAGTCATATGTCCTTGTTGACGGGTGGCTCGGTGGTGTAGTGATTAGCACTGTCGCCTCACAGGGTTCAATCCCCGCAGTCGACCTGGGTGCCTTTCCTTCTGTGTGGAGTTTGCATGTTCTCCCCGTGTCCGTGTGGGTTTCCTCCGGGTTCTCCGGTTTCCTCCCACAGTCCA
>JAQLOM010000012.1:17396978-17408399 GCA_030068315.1 Chrysichthys thysi | reverse complement strand
GTGTGTGTGTGTGTGTGTGTGTGTGTGTGTGTGTGTGTGTGTGTGTGTGTGTGTGTGTGTGTGTGTGTGTCATGCTTTTAAGTACAAAATCATGACTGATGAAATGGGTTGTAAAAATGACTGAGCTATTTTTATTATCTGTGTTTTGGCTTGGAATAATATAATGCCCCCCACCCCACTCCACCCCCATCAATGCACATGCTGTCATCAGACCTATCAGCTGCCTGCTACTTTCCACAACAGCGTGATAAGTGCATGATTTATAGCAGTGGAACAGTGGCACTGGGCTTATCTCCTGCCCTCTCAGCATTCTCTTCCTCTTCTCTCGTTTTCCTGTTACACAATTCCCAGAAGGCCCAGGCGCTCTACCTTCCTGCCTGCCTCACAGCTGAAGGCCACAGAAAAGCGAGGCAGAGCGAGCTGATGCTCCTCTGCAGACGGCCTCCCTGGCCTCGTCTCAGGGTGGGGTGTCTTTTAAAAGGAGATTTGGGAATTCTGAGGCTTTGACAGAAACGACCGCTTTCTCCTCCCGAAAGTGTGGTGCAGTGTTTCATTATAATTTGCTGCGTTTGTTGTCGTTACGCCACAGCTGAGCCCCATGCTTATTAGCGGTTTAAGTCCTGACCCTGTGAACTCTGCAGTCTGCCCAGTCAAAATTATTAACTTTTATATCACCCCCCCCCCCCCCCAATATTTAAAACTCTCCAAGAGGTGTGTGTTATTTTTTTCCGTCGTGTTTGAGTGTCAGTGAAACTCTGCAGGAAATTTTTTATTTTTGACCGCAGGACATTCCTTTGAAGATCGTCGTCTCTGCGGCTACGTCTTTCTCATGAACTTGAACTCTTGCCCAACATCATGCACCATATCCTTATTACATGACATGCTGTGCATTTGAGGAAACGCAGAGTAGATAATAGATATCCTTTTATTTATGCTGCAGGCACCCTGATTCTTTCTGGAGTTGCCTAAACAATCTGTTTTGAATTCTGTTGCAGTGTTTGAGAATAAGGACAAGATTGTGATCGTGATGGAGTACGCCAGCAAGGGGGAGTTGTACGACTATATCAGCGAGCGTCGGCGCCTTACGGAAAGAGAGACGCGCCACTTCTTCAGGCAGATCGTGTCTGCAGTGCACTACTGCCATAAGGTACAGTGTATGCCTCCTTTTTCCTCTACTTCTCCCTGATCCTGCCCTGTGACCTCAGGTCTTTGTTCGGGGAAACGCGTGCACAGTTATTTCACAAACCCAAGCACGTGAATACATCAGCTCAGAGCACATGTTATCTTTGGCATCTTCGTGTTCAGGAGCGATCTGTAAACAGCCGAAAGATTGCGAACAGCTTTGCGTCCTGAGCCATGAATTCTAAAGGGTTTAAGGGAATAAGCTAGCATATACGCATCCAGTGGGTTGCCTAAGGCAAGAAATAATTGAGCGGGCCACACGTATTGCATACCCTGCCTGTGAGCCGGCTCGGAAATCGTTCCCCTTTCGTCTCTCTGTCCGGTCTTTCATGCCTTGGATCGCCTCCTGCGTTCCATTTAAAGCCAGGTCCCAAAAGACGCGTCGCTCTAGGCTGGCCTGTGAGCTGGCTCGCACTACATGTGAGAATGAAATGATTTCATTTCCCCTTTCCGGAGAAGCCGATGGACGACCCAGGGTGACCCGGGTGTGACTGGTTCATCACCGCTCCAGGAAACGGGACACGTGTACCATCTTGTAGCACAGGCATAGACGACATAGGAAGTGGCGTGCTTTACATGTTGACCCATCTGCTCGATTCAAAAGCTTGCTGAACATGTGTTCCCTTTCCAAGCCAGCCAAGTTGGAAGCGTACGGCGCATAGCTGCATTACGAACGAACTCTGCCGCGACTGAACCCGTGTCCCTAATCTCGAACGGCTGTGCTCCAAGCAGCGCTTCCCACATGTTAGTTGCTGCTTTAAAGGAAACGCTAATGATACAGTCGGCTTTTGATTTGGAGCTGGTGTGAGAACATAACTCGCCACAGTCCGTAATTACAGGCGTGTGTTTACGGCGCAGATGTTAGTCGGTCCATCGCAATATATTGCCTATGACCTCAGTAGAGTATAATGGTGCGGTGTTGTCTGGGGAGGTTGTCATATTTATTTAGGTGCATTCTTCAGTTGTTAGAGCATCAGCTAATCCTTCGTTATGTTTGTACGCAGGAGTAATTGCTGTAATCTAAGCTGCTAATATCTGTCGCTCCTGCAGAATTCATTATATGAAAGTGGCGATGGGGAAATGCACCAGTTAAAAAAAATGAAGAAGAAACGTAATAACAAAGCACATGTTTTTTCTTTTCCTCTTACAGAATGGTGTGGTGCATCGGGATCTGAAACTGGAAAACGTGCTACTGGATGAGAACTGTAATATAAAGGTAAGCGACACTGATGATTGATGGATTGACGTCCTACTGCACAGAAGGTGCTATTATGTGAAATATGAAGCCATTAAACCCGTCCTAAATAATTAACAAACAGGCTTTAATTGCTTGTTATGTTGTATATAGTGATGATATGATATGACATGTAGGACTATCAGAAACACATTTATCTTGAATTTCTATCTGAACAGATTGCAGATTTTGGCTTGTCCAACCTGTACCACAAGGACAAGCTCTTGCAGACGTTCTGTGGTAGCCCGCTATACGCGTCACCAGAGATCGTCAACGGAAGGCCGTATCGTGGCCCTGAGGTAGGACATCTACTTTTACAAAAACTCCAGTGTTTGACGGCTGATGATGGCTGTAGCAGTCCATTTCTTTGTGCGATATAAAACAAACCCAAAGCATTTCTGGATCATTAACGATGGAGGAATCCCAAGGCTTGAAGCACATGTTAGTTATAAAGCAGTGGAAAGAGAATCAGGAACATCATTCCTGGATTAGTCCAGCCCAGACCATGGGTAATGGTGGCCTGATAGATAAAGTTTGGACTTAAATCCCAGGACTGCCAGAGAAACACTTTTTTTCTTCGCCCATGTCAAGGACTCTCTACCGCTCAGCTCATTTGAGGATCACTTTAAAAGTATGCGCCTCAAATGAATTTACGTGTAAACCAGTGTGACCCTGGTTCTAAGATTGACTCTTAGCCCAAGTGTAGGATTTACAGCACACTGACTCTGATGACCGTTGTGGTTGCTTTTGCATTAGCCCTGGCTGTAATCTCAGAGAGCTGATCTAAGATCAGTGTTCCTTGTTATCCTTCTAGATGAGAGCATTGGTCTGAAAACAGCACTCTTACTCGGGAATGCTTAGTGAGCAAGTCGTTTGAAGTTTTTTATGATTGCTATTGCTTGGATACGTCCTTAGAAAAGCATTCAAATGAGTTCCACAGGGGAGGCAGAGGGGAGGTTGGTGTTTCCAAGCATTCTTTTTTCCTCTCTCGGCCTCTCTTTGCTTCTTCCTCGCTTTTCTTTTTTTTTTTTTTTTTTAGGGTAGGTGCTTTCTACCTCATTTACAAAGCATTTGTTAGGCGTTTCCAAAACGTAGCAGTTAAATTATCTTTAGCAAGTGCAGCTCATATTTTTAGCCCCAAAAGCAGAGGCTTTCAATTTGCCATAATTTGCAGCAATTTTCTTACGGTTTTGATTGTAATCAAAATTACGGTACCCTTATGGGAAAAAGCCACAAATTACAGGCAGTAAAGGGAATAAATAGCAGTGGCGCACACACAATGGCCGTGTCACTCAGTTATGATCAGAATCTCTGCAGACTTCAACAGGAAGACGGCCTTGAGCAAAAATAATTTGCGAGGAAGTCCAATCAGTCAGGAGTTGCTATCTGATTTCCTGTTGCCTGACACCCATGCAGTGCATGGCGAGCTGTTTGAAGGTGCTTTGTTTGGCCAGTAACTGTGTTTATCAATGACTGGACAGGCTTCTCAAGAGCAATCAATATCAGCCCTGCTTCCTCAAGTCCCCTAACTTTTCAGACACCCTTTCCTGCTCCCAGCACCATAGCTACAGGTCTTATGTAAGCAGTTTTGTGTGTCCTGACAGAGCAAGAGGTCCAAAAAACACAAGAACGTGCACAAACACTGACACAGCTTGCGTGTCATCGATCACAGTGACAAAATCAGGAAAGATTTGCTGCGAGAATACAGCATGTTGACGGATATGATACTAAGCAGCCTCCTTTTAGTTGCTATAGCAACAGGTTGACTTTCCTGATCGTGTCTGCATGGCTCGGGATCATGGGACTCGTTATCTCGAGAGTGCCTCGCCTTAAGCAGTGTGGAATGTGGGTTTCTTCAGCCTCTTAGGACCTATTGTTCGGAGTTAGAAGATACCATCGTTATCTCTCCCTTGCAGGTGGATAGCTGGGCACTGGGAGTGCTGCTCTACACTCTGGTCTATGGTACGATGCCATTTGATGGGGGAGACCACAAGAACCTCATCCGCCAAATCAGCAACGGTGAATACAAAGAACCGACCCAGTCGTCAGGTACAGGCCGTCCTTTAAGAGACCTTTTTGATTACGTTACTTACAAGAGAGATTTAGAGTGTTCTTCCCCCTGAGATTCCAGGATTATTCCTGGATTTGATACCGTATCGCTGAAGATGCTTACAGGACCTCTGAGCTGCAGTACTTTTTTTCTGACTTGTACCTGTGTTTATATGCTTCTCCAGATGCTCGTGGTCTGATCCGCTGGATGCTGATGGTGAATCCTGAGCGGCGCGCTACAGTGGAGGACATTGCCAATCACTGGTGGGTGAACTGGGGTTGGAAGAACAGTGTGTGTGACTGCGAGAGCCAACGTGACACGGGGTCCCCCATGCTGGCTCGCCTCATTGACTGGCAGAGCCGCACTGAGCCGCGAGGGCCCAAAGGAACCCGGCCTGAACCGCCTCCGCTCGTCCGTCAGCGGCCTAAGAAGAGCAAGAAGGAGAACGACGGAGGGATGCCCCACTGCGACGAGGACGACAACCTGGGCCTGAAGCGACCAAAGGGAATACTTAAGACTCGGCCTTCTGATGAGCAGCGTTCGCCCAGCCTGGAGGACATTGAGCTGATGCCTGCCATTGAAGGTGCAGAAAAAGAGGAGGGATCCCCAGCTGGCCAAGAGGAAGAGGAGCCTGCGTTCACAGGAGGACTTCTGGCCAAGATGGCACCTGTTCTCCCAATGAAGGGCATCCTGAAAAACAAGCAACAACGGGAATCAGGGTACTACTCTTCCCCAGAGCGTAGCGAGTCCTCCGACCTGCTAAGTGGCAGCAGTATCACGCCTCTTGGTGCCAGCTCACCACCGAAGCGTGCAGTGGGCAGGAAGGGTATTCTGAAGCGCAATGGAAAGTACTCCACTTACAGTGCCACACCTTCCGTGGCCGCCCTTGGCGAGACTCCGTCCGGTGATACAGGTTTGTGGCGTAGCCAGAGCCGGCCGTCCAGCATTGTGGGCGAAGACAGCAGCGTCCTGACCAACAGCTCCTTCAGCGGGGCGGAGTGGCCCCAAATAGGCCCGAGGCCCAACATCCGAGGCTGCGCTTCGGCTGAGAATATACTCCAGCTGGCCAACTTCAAAGGGTTGCAGGCAGCTCCAGCCCTGCATGGAGGGAAGTTCGGTCGCGGCGTGCACGGCTCACCTGGGGACAACAGCAGCTTCTCCCTGCTGGGAGACCTGGATGATGTAACGCAGGTATACCAGCAAGCCCTGGACATCAGCAGCAACCTGGTGTAGAGAGAAAAATGGGGAGAGGGTGATCTAGAGAGAATGTATGTGGAGGTGTTTGTTTTGTGTATCTCTGACGACCAGTTGCAGTGCTGGGATAATCCGACTGAGAGGCTTGCGTGGATTGAAGTTGAGGGAGTTATACACTGCCAAACACGTCCCATGTAACACTTGAGATTTGTGACCTAAGGAAATTGATTGTTAGTCCTCTAGTGCCCTTGACCCTCCTGAGTTCAAATGTTTACATGTTAAGCAAAAAGTGAGTTAAATATCACACATAGACCCCCCAGACTACAGCGGGAGGCTCCGAGTCGAAATAAAGAGCCGAGCTATGTTTACAAAAGCACCTTAACTCACACAGAGCACATGTTGTAATCTTTACTTCCTATGAAAAACGCAAAAGAAAACCAGGGTCTTGCTCAAAATGGACTGTCAGTGTCGTGTATTTATTAATATTTTGCGTAGATTTAACGATACAGAACTGGTGTGGTCTGACTGTACTGGAAGAACTTTGTCTCTCCTTAAACTCAAACGGAACTGACATATATAATGACCGTGTTATTTAATTAGCTATTAGGGGAAGAGACTGTCCGCCTACATAAGGCAAGAGGCCTCGTATAGTATGACAGACTCTTACAGGTCTTATATCCAGTCACGTATATATGAGAATATGTAAGAAGTGCCTTTTTAATTCGTATGAAATTATGTATGTCATTTCCTTAAAGGTGGAGAGAGATGCCAGGTGGAGCCATCACCAGATGCGCTAACTTGTTAATGTGCTGAAAGTTGAGAGACCCAGGACCTCGGGGTACAAAGCCTTTCCTTATTAACTAACACGACAGCTCACGATTAGCTTAAGCAATCAGTCACGTTTGGTTCATTTTAAACATTTAATTAATTATGATGGAGGCAAGCAGCTTTGACAGCTCCTTACCCATTGTGAAGCCAAAGAAACCCTTTAACCCTTCATTCGGGGCACTAATCGAAATACTTTAACGTTTAACATTACAACCGTAGAGCGTTGTTACAACCGTAACCGTATATTACAAGACTTTGGTTTCGCGTGTACTATTGTGACGTTTTTCCAAAATTCAGTTTTTAGGTTGCAAATCAAGATCTTTAGAGTCACCCTATATCGCTGGTGTACGGTAAAGATTTTTTTTTAAAGGCATACTTACAAAAAAATATCATAAAAACACATATAAACTTAAAGGAACATTTATTTAGGACACGAGAAATCCATGTGGTTCTACGCCCTCGCTGTTTTGGATGTCCGTTGAAGTTACCAAATACAGCTCTTTCCCCGAAAAAGGGGTCAAAATGTTCAGGTGCCTGAAGGAGTCTAAGACGTGTATTGGTTTGCTTTCGGGGTTTGCGTATACAAATTCTCATTTCCCTCAAATGTCCTGAAATGCTGAAAACGTGCGGTTTGGGATGTTTCCATTGTTTTTCCTGTGTGGTTCACGTCATTGAACGATTGCCTAATACAGAGCCGTTGTTATCACCAGGAATCTTTGTGTCATTCAGCGTGAGGAGATAAATATTTTTATCTCAAATCAGTGATCCAGCTTTTGGGTCCGTTTCCAGAAGAACTCAGAGGCACGTCATGGCACGATTACACTGAAACGTGTTTACGCTGTCAGGGTGCAGATTTTAAATCCGCATTTCAATGAGTCGGACCGTCGCTCAGTGAAGAGTGTAAACGCGGGTATGCGTTTCGCCTTAATGCAGTTCTTCTGTTTTGTTCGCTGTAGACGGTAGGCGAGTGTGGATGTTGGGTGAGTGAGACAGAGAGGGATAGAGTAAAGTGAAAGGAAATAGTGGTAGGTAAATGAAAAACGTTTAGCCTTTTCTAGTAAGTGGCTTTTATGATCGATATCCTGGAAGTGCAAGTGGAAGGATGATTGCAAGTGTTGAAGTAGTGTATGTAATGAGATAAGTAGAAATGAAGCAAACGAGTGGATTAGGGTTTACCGGTCGTGTGATGAGACCCCGATGATTGAAAGGAAGGAATCTCTTTCAGACATGCCTGTGTTATTGTGAATGGATGTTAGTGTTCAACTGAGCATTTCTTGTTTGTTCAGCTCCAATAAACCTCCAGCATCATTGAGTTGCAGCAGGACAGCTGAAAACGATAACTACCCCAAGTTTTGCAGGAAGTGCACATATCAAATTTATTTTCCCCAAACAACAAACTGACCGACATCTGTAGGACATATGAAGGCATTTTGTGAGCAGAGGTCCTGGGTCCTGAGAGAAATGAAAATGAGACACCCTTTGTGTATCGTATTGTACTGCATTTTTATATTGCATTGTATTGTCAACTGGATTCACAGTGATGGAATTATACTATGTTAGTATTTTGTTTAATTATATTTCAGTTTTTGATTCTCCAAAATATTGAATCTTTATTATTTTATTTTATTTGTATTTTAATGGCAGAAACATGGATGCAGCTAGGTGTGACTGATTTGACCAGGGCTAACCTAAGCCCGTCTCCTCGGTGTCTGCGTTAAAATTAATGACGTACTTCGAATAAAGATCGCTCGTGTGCACGACAGCCGCTCGCCTTAGACGAGCGTTCACACCTTGATACCTCGACAGGTCTAACTATTGAACCCTGCAGTTTCGGCAGCAGCAGCAGCTTTAATTCGCAGTAGTTTCCAGTTTTCCTAAACTTTCCAGAATGCTCCCATCTTACATATCTGTAGTGGTCTCGTGCTGCACTGAGATGCAGGCTTGTTTGAAATTATTATCTGAAATGTCCGGACATGCCTCGCACTGTAATTCATTCATCCCAAAGTGCCACTGTGGTATGTCCGTACACAGGTCACCTCTGCCGCAACGCCATAAGGAAAGATATCATGCTCTGCATTCGCCGAATGAGCCGCAAACATGCTTTCTGCCAAACTGGAATTAACTGGTGCATATCTGTTAGTTAGCAGAAAGTCTACTTATAGGAAAACTTGACTGGATATTCTTATTGACAACAAGAAGATGGTATTATTATGTTATTTAAGTATTATTTTTGTTACAATTCATTACTGTTGTCGGCTAAAGCCACAATAATCCTTTTTTTTTTCTTTTCATTTTACTGATTTGAATACCAGGACTGCCAAGGTGTTTTGTTTTTTGTTTTGTTTCGGTGCCTTTGCTATCTTTTATGATCATTTAAAAAAAATCGTTGTTTTTTTTTTTTATTTTTTATTTTTTATAAGAGTAATTATAGCAATTGCGTTTTTATACTCTATTTATTTTGCTAGTGAATCCATTTCGGTTGACATAACGCCACTCCATGCCCTGTCTCCGACCGTGTGGGTGTTCATATACAAAGAGACGCGATGACCTGGAAGGACGGGGAGGAAAAAGAGAAGGCGAGGGAGTGAGAGAGGGTGTGGAATGCAGTTATTTCATGCTGGGGTTATTTCGTGTTTGTTCGAGGAGCTGATAAAGCCTGTATTTATCTGTGAAAGCTGAAGGAGTTAAGCGGGCATCATCTGTACGGCAAAACCAAGCCACTGTAAAATCAACATCAGTTAATAAATGGATCATTTCAAGGTCGCTTGTGTTGAGTGTGAAGTTTTTCTTTGCATACTGACACTTTCTCTCATTTTGATTTGCATATTGTCATTAGTGTTTTATTGTAACTTCAAATGAAGCAGATTCCGAAGAACTATATGGAGGAAATATGAAAGATTTAATGAAAAATCATGAAGCTTTTTTTTTTTTCTCGGTGTGAGAAAGTGCTATAAACTCTTGAAGCTTTTCTTCAAGAACGTGTTGCCTTTCCATCCATGGAGCAAGAAAGCCACAGAAATTGGGACTTTAAGTGCCATGTAGAAGAGAAGGGAAAACGATCAGGCCACTAGTAGAGGGAGGAGTCAGCAGGAGAGCGAGATGGCGGCCTTGGCTGACTTTAATTCGATCCACGTTTCCAGCAGCGGGAGGAGGAGAAGTGGGCGGCCAGCTCGGTCTGTTCGAGTCTCTGGAGAACGATGCAGAGGAGTCGGAGAACACTTCTGGCTCGTGCAGCGCGAGTGGAGAGACGCTGTGCCAGAGAGTCCAGCAGGCCTGGCTGAGGTCTCTGTGTTAGCAAAGCTGCTCCCTAAACACCATAATGACCTCCTAACTCTGGGCCGAGAGGCTGCGTGTAGTCTGGCTGATGTAAGGTCAAATTTATTGTGCCTATAAACCTGTCTTGTGCAGCCCTTGTGTTAATGAAACTGATCTGGAACTGAACAGGCCCTTGTGAATATGAAGCATAACACTAAATTGTAGGCAACTCGAACCCTTCAGGAGTACGCTTCCCAGCTGTTAACTATGTACGAGCAGATATAGAGTCAGATTGTTCATGACTAAAGCACTTTCTGATTCAGTCTGGCAGTCTCTGCGCCCTTGTGGCCGGGCGATAAGGAGTTTCAGTTCATTCAGGCGTTCCCCCTTTTTTCTGGACATGAGTCAGGAATCACACGGGGGAATTAATACGTGCTAACAAGGGAGAAGGAGGAGACTTGCCACTTACGCTAGCTCCGACCGAGTCTAGTCGGTTCACCTAGAGCAGCTTTACACAGGACGTCCCAAAAAACGGGTTTACACTCTGAAATGCAAAAATAAAATGAAATGAATGAACAGTTTAGTCTTCTCTCCCTAGTCTGATCCACTCATTCGCACGCGTTCTCAAATGTTCAAACTGATGACTGCCGATCTTCCAGACACAGCCGATAACGCCGATCTGTGGGTTCCAGAACGTTACAGATCATTTCGTATGGAATTGCGAGACGCTGTCTTTTAGTTTCCTCTTTCAACTCTTTGGTTGTTGCTGGTTTTGAGGCCTAACCCTGGTCTTTTAGATATCCCTATAAAAACGTCCACTGGATTGAGGTCTGGGGAACGCACAGGGAATTCTTTCTTTCGTCAAAATTTAGTCACACACCTGCCATTGTCACACCTAAACAAAGAAAAAACCCCAAAAACCCAAAATAATGATATGTGTAATGGGCAGTCAAGCAGTGAGTACATTTTTTGGGACTCATGGCTCATAGGCATAAATTCTTTGATCCTGATCTTCACATTTGACAAAGAGTTGACCTGGACTTGAACCATGTTCTTCCCATCACAAACCCAGCTTCCTGCAGAGCTCTCGGGCGAAAGGCAGCAGCTGAACCTATAACTCTTTAGTACTGTGTTGCTGTGGTAACACACCACATTAAGCATGAAGTGTTCACAGTTGGGCCACAGATCTCTCCCTCTCCACCTCCTCCTCTTCATTTTTTTTTTCAGGAAGATATGGAAGTCTGCTCTCAGTATATCAGTGGACACTTCCTTTACCTTTAAGCAAGACATCAAACGAAGCCTCATATTTCAGCAGATCACACATAAAGGCCAGCAGGCCAAAGCTGTGAAAGTTGAGAAAGACCTCAGGGGCTGGCATGGTGCAACGATCCCACAACTCCACCCTAAACCAGATATGACAAGGGAGCAAAAAGGGCTGAAATAGGAACACGTGATGGTGCAAAGTGAGGCTTTGTGGAGAGTTTCCGTGCAGCTGAAAGTGAGTATTAGTTGCTGTAAAAAGCTGGATGATATTTAGTACAGCCCAAAGCCCAAGCTGGTAGGTTGCCTTGAGCAGTACAAATAAACACTGGGACAAGCATACAGTGCTGTGTGTGTGTGTGTGTGTGTGTGTGTGTGTGTGTGTGTGTGTGTGTGTGTGTGTGTGTGTGTGTGTGTG
>JAQLOM010000012.1:17375026-17387664 GCA_030068315.1 Chrysichthys thysi | reverse complement strand
TCAATGGGAAACACTGATTCGGGTCGCGAACAAATCGGGTCACAAACAGAGTCTCGGGGCGGATTCAGGTCGTGAGCCGAGGGAACTCTGTATTCTTAATCACTTCTTCTGTGTATAGTATAAAGTCATTTCATGTAACCCCACACACACACACACACACACACACGCACACACACACGTCAATGTAACCCAGTTAGTCAGTTTCTCTCCGATTCACTCTCTCCAGGGCTTTTGTCCTATTTGCTGCCTTTTTTTAGCTGTTTGTTCAAAAGCCTGCATTCCACAGCTTACTGATTTCAGCGAGGTCATCATGTGACAATGCTGCTTTAAATTCCTTCTCATACATGTGCAGTTCTGCCTGTAATCTGTTTATCATTGCGTTACATGCTTTCCTGACACTTGCCATTCAGTCTTAAAATAGTGAGGCAAGAGACCACAATGCAGGCTTGTCGTGCTTGTTCATCATAACTTAGACACTCAGGCCCCTGCCATTGTACTCTTGACACCACGGTCTCCTTCCAAGTCTTTGATTAGCCATGGCCTGACATGTCGATCTCACCCGACGATGACTCCTTGATTTATTGTTCCATGACCAAAATTCACAAGTGAAAAAACAAAATCACAAACACAGCTGTGTAGATGAAACGTCAAATGAGATTCCAAATGAGTTGCTGGTAATTATTATATTTCTCTCCAAGCTTAGACAATCTGGCTCCCATTATAGACTCCTGCAGTGAGAGAGAGAGAGAGAGAGAGAGAGAGAGAGAGAGAGAGAGAGAGAGTTTGCGGGTACACCATTGTAAAATTATTGCTGTTTCTACATATTCTTAAAAATAAATATTTAATGAATGTGAATATTTAATGTCACAGTTCTTGTTTGGTTACACACACACACACACACACACACACACACACACACACACACACACACACACACACACACAGCTAGCTTCCAGATGTTCAGTGTATATACAGCTCACTCAAAAAATTCTACTTTCATAGTTTAATAAAATGTTCATCTGAAACCACTGTATCCATGCCCTTGTTCAAGGGCCTGTGCTTTACTAAGTTCCTGCCAGCAGAAGTGATGAAGAATCATAATGCGTCACTTACTGCAGTGTGGTGTTACACAAAAGTCATTCAGTGTGAGGGTAAATGGATCAGTTTGGGAGCTGTGAACATTCCTGTGTGCACTCAGCAGGGGGGGATTCAGAGTCTTTGATTTTATTTAGACCACGGTCTGGTTGAACGATGTGGAACCAGTCTTCCATCTCAATACGTGCTGAGGCGAGATGGGCAGCAAGGGAACAGATCCTTCTGGCTGATTACTAACACACCTATTTGATGTTTGTAAACAAAAATAGATTCATATACAACCTGTCTGCAAAAAGACCTGAGGAGCAACCTGGTGCTCCTGAGTATCATCTAGAGTGTGGTGTAGGAATTAGATTGACATTAGCTAAAGTTGTCTCCACTTATTAGTTATTAGTCGTATCTTAGTAGAATTAGCTGTGCTATTTACCTAATCTATCACTTGAAGATCCTTATAAATGCCCTATCCTTGGCACTCAGTCAATAGTTAAATGAGGAAAGTGATGGTCTAAACAACTTTATTAGGAACACATCTACACTTGGTCATTCATGCACTATGCAGAAAATGATAACGTCAAACAAAAACCCGATTTCACTGGCTTTGATTCTGGTATGGTTGTTGGTGCCAGGTTTAAGTATTTCAGAAACCACTGATTTCCTGCCACTTCACACACAATAGCTACCAAAATGCACAGAGAATGGTGGGAAAAGCATCACAAACAATAAACAACAACCAAGCGAGTGGCAGTACTGCAGGTGAAGAAAGAAAAATACCAGACTGGTTCAAGCTCAAAGGGAGACAATGGTAAAAACTTTTACACTCCATCATGAATCACCAGCTTATTGTGATAGAGCTATCCTAGTGTCTGAGTGTCTGATGTGAATGATCCCAATTGTCATCCGGGGCAATATGCCATGGTAGGGTCTCCCAAGACTAATTGGCTGTAGGTGAGGGGCCAGATAAAGTACAGTGCCAAAGACTCCTACAGTATGAGAAGAAAAATCAGGAACCAAGATACCTCTCCCAGGATAGCGATATTGGGAACGCACCCTGGTACAAGATCTGGGGGAGGGGATTGTTGGTGAGCACCTGGTGGTTGGGCCTTTACCTATGGGTCATCTTTAACTCACCCCTAAAGAGCTATGTGGCCCACCACCTGCAGGGGCATTGAGTGGTCCAATCCCCGGTTGCTGAAACTGCATTTATGGACATGGAATGTTATCTCTCTGGTGAGGAAGGAGCTTGATCTTGTGCAGGAGGTTGAGAGATACTAACTACACATCATTTCACCTCAACACATAACTCAAGTTCTGGATCCAATCTCCTGGAAAGGGGCTGAACACTATTCCATGCTGGAGTTGCCCTGGGGAGGTCCGAGGCAGGTATAGCACCCCAATTCCTTGCTAATTCATAGGAGCTTTCTGCCTGAATTAAATGATTAGTTTGTCTCCCTGAAATTTGGGCTGGAGAACAGGCGCTGATCAATTTAGAGTATCCAGCCTTCTTGGAGACCTTGGCTGGGATGCTGGAAGGTGCTGCCACTGGTAATACTACTGTTCTCCTGGGAGGATTTTAGCATTCACATGAATTCTTCAACTTCCATAAACACAGGCAGAAATCCTACTGCATTCTAAGAGGGTCACTGTGTCTAAACTGGATGTGTTCTGTAAATCCATTGCTGAGGCAACTGTAGAGAGCTGTGGCCATAAGGTTGTTGCTAAATGTCAGCAACACCAACCCCCAAATCACAGGACACCAGGGATGAAGAAACCTGTCAAGCTGAAGAAGGCGTCCTATCAAGCTTGGCTAGCTTGTGCGATTCTGAAGGCAGATGTCTGATGCTAGCAGGCCGACTGGAATGCAGCTTTAGTAGTTTCAATAGCAAATTTGTGAGTGTGGCTCGAGGAGATCAGAGGGGCCATAGAGCACGATTTTTTGTTGGCTTCAACGAGATTCTGGCAAACCATCAGACAACTCAGGAGGGGAAAGCAGTGCTTTGTCTGTACTGTTTACAGTGGGGATGGAGTGATGCTAACCTCAGCTGGGGATTTAGACAGTCAGTGGAAGGAATATTTCCAGTATTTTCTGAATCCTACTGACATGCCTCCCATAGAAGAAGCAGAGTCCAGGGACTCAAAGGTGGACTTGCCCATCACTAGGGTCACTAACTTTGCTTAAAATCTCTTCAGTGATAGGGCCCTAAGGATGGATAAGGTTCACCCTGAGTTCCTTCAGTCTACCTTTTGTTTTAATTGTGTAGCGGTTGGGGACAGAGCCATTGGCTTGGCAAACTGGTGTGGTGGTCTTCTTATTTAAGAAAGGGCCCCAGAGGGTGTGTTCCATCTTTAGAGGAATCAAAAGTATCACCTTTCCTAGGAAGTTCAATGCCAGCATACTGGAGAGGAGAGTCCTGGAGATGTGCTTTGGGAGCATGGGATAGCTGGCCCACTCCTACAAGTTACTCAGTCAATGTGTCCCTGAAGAGAGAGCTTGGTTCACATTGCTGGCAAAACGTCAGTCCTGTTCCTGTGGATGGTTTTTGAGGATGATGTGATCCTTTTGGCTTCATTGAGCTGTGACCTCCAGCTTGGGGCAACTTGGGGCAGTTTTCAGCTGAATGTGAAGCAGCTGGTATGAGAATTAGCACCTCCAAATCTAAGGCCAAGGGTTCTTAGCTAGAAAATGGTGGATTGCCTGTTCTGGATTGGGGATTAAGTGCTGCCTGAAGTAGAGGATCTCAAGTATCTTGGGGTCTTGTTCAGGAGGTGGAGAGGTATGGAGCAGGAGATTGACAGGTGGATCTAGGGTGCAGTGGCTGTTGTGATACAGGTGCAGTACTGGTCTGTTGTGGTGAAGAGAGAGCTGAGCCAAAAGGCAAAGCTGTCAATTTTTCTGCCTGATCTACACCCCTACCATCACCTATGACCTACTGTATGTCCAAATGAACTAGATCGTACAAACATGTGGCAGAAATGAGTTTGCTCAACAGAGTAGCTGGGCTTCTCCTTAGAAATGTGAAACGCTCTGTCATTTGGGAGAGGCTCATAATGGAAGTGCTGCTCCTCCACACTGAAAGGAGCCAGCTGAGATGGTTTGGGCCTTTGTCCAGGATGCCTCCTGGATGCCTCCCAGTGGAGGTGCTTTTGGCATGTGCTTCAAGGAGGAGACTTTGGGACAGACCCAGGATACAATAGAGAGATTATTTCTCTCAGCTGTCTTAGCAACACCTCAGTATCCTCAGAAAATAGCTGAAAGGGTTTGGACGGGGGGAGGGAGGTCTGGGCAGCTCTGCTTAGATCGCTGCCCCTGTGACCGAGATCCAAATAAGTGGTGGAAAATGGATGGATGGGTTTATCCACTGTAGCATCAGATTCCTGCTCTTGCCTGGAAGGAGTAGAAGCCTACTGGATCTCCTGTCGTAGCTGATTGCCTGAATGTGCATACCGAGGTGCTGTTCTGCTTACTACAGTTGAGTTGTCGAGTTACTGTAGCCATGCTTTCAGCTTCATCAAGGTGGGCCGTTCTCCTTTGTCTTCCGAAGGCTGTGTATGAAAATCCCAGGTGTAACTTGACAAGTCAAGCTTCCTTTATTAGTATAATAAATGTAAAGACGTGATGTCCTGCCCTGTAAAATCAAGTTGGCTTGTGAATGGGGTGTGGAAATTTTGAGCATATTCTAAACATGCACAGCTTTTTAACCCTTAACTCCTTAGCTGAATACTCAATTGTATCTTGGTCTGGATAAAAACATCAATGAGGTAAAACAAATAAAACAAATGAAGTAAATTAAAACAAACGAGGCAAACGTAAGTGAAGAAATGTATATTAAAGATCTACCAGTTAGCACAAGTTTTGCACACAACACACAGTCAGAATCTTTTTTTGCTGATACCTCCATCCTGCTCACCTATCTTTAACCACAAACAAATTTTGGTGGCAGCCATCCACACACATTCAGCCGTCCACTGGCATCATCGCTGGAGAGGAATGAAAGCATGTCGGAAGGCCCGCCCCATCGTTTCGAAGAGTGCGGGAATCAGCATGCTACAGCTCGCTGGACCTTTGTAGTTCCTGCAAGTATGTGTGTGTGGCCATGTGTATGTGTGTCTCGGGTATTCTACGCTCCACTGCTGGTATTCACACAGGCAGACACAGTCAGATTGGATTTTACCAGAACCCTGATGGGCAAAGGAACCACAAAGATTCCTGCCAGCAAATACCAGCAGCTGGGACTGGCAGGGAGATGCTTTTCCTGTCACGCTACTCAGCTCCTTTCATCTCAGACAATGGTTTCCTATTTGTGAGGAGTGGCATATCGGAACCTGAGCCCTGCCTTTAGGAATATTCATAGTGCTTCATCAGCCATGGTCATTCACAAGCATTTCCTCAGGCCACAACTCCAGAGCAGGGAATGGAGAGAAGACTGTGTAAGTTTGTGTATTCACCCCAGCAAGCCTCCTTTAGTGTTCCAGCTTTGAGGATAATAGCTTTTCCAGCTCTGCAAGGTCCTCTTGTAACTGGTGCCTATGGGAACTGTAAGGCTTTGTTTCGCTCTCAGTAGTTTGGGTGGTGTATCTACATGCAATGATCTGCCTAGTTTTGCAGAACAGCTCATGTGCTGTCCTAATAAAGGCTCTAAAGAGGTCATCCTTAGCACTTAGACATTTTGCACTTAGTCTACATGGTTTTATGACTCAGGAACCAGACATAAGATGCACATTGTTAAAAACAGAACAGGACTTTCCAAATAACATAGCAGCTTGCTTGTGTGATAAAGTATAAAATACAGAATAAAAAAATGAAAGAAAAGTTCTCAGGATTTGGTTCAAAATGCACTCCAGTTTTTATTCACTGTAAAGAGAAAATTATTATTATTATTATTATTATTATTATTTTATTTTTTTGGTCACACACTAACGTGCATGTTATGTGCCTATCTGTGAAATGTGTAAACATTTCTAAAAACATTGAATTTGGTTATAAATTGGTAAAGTTCCAAGTGTCACCTTAAAATGCAGTCAAACATGGACAGTGTTCTACAAGTTTTAAAGTATGTAAAAACACAGGAGATTCAAATGTTTTTACATTCAAGAAGGCAGAATGAAGTAGATGGATATTTCTTGGACTGAGAGTGCAGTGTCACACTACTACTAACACTAATCATGCACTCTTTCACAGTCCTAAGTTCCAGAATGCCCCATCGACAAAATTCACTTATCCCCAGAGCACAGAGAATCTCATCTACTAAAAGGATTTCCCCACTAAAATAGCAATGTTTTAGATATACATGCACTAATTTATTGATAAAAATTGCTATTTTAAAAATCTCTTAGTATTAATATCTAAAATAATAATGTGTGTAGCCTTGTATAGTTAGAAAAAGTAAAAACGGAAAAACCAATTGAACCTCAAAGCAAATCTATTTTTTGTTTATTGTTAGCGCTTTCCTGTCGCAAAATCATATACTGTATCTCCAAAGTGCGTACTAAACCCTCTGCACCGTGGGAACTAATTCATTGGGAATTACAGCACCGTAAGCTATCATTAACTTAACTGCAGCCTGATCACACTCACAGATCGAGAGCTGTGCTGCCAGGACCAAGTCTTCCGCAATGGCTCCAACACGTAAAAACAGTGAATATAAGTTCTGTATGTAATGACATGTGGATATACAGAACAGCACACTCATAATGAACCCTTAAAAATACCCATTTCACTATGAAAAGACCCTACAAGCATTATGAAATTTTCCAAACCCTTAAAAATCAGTCCTGCTTGTTGAAGACCACAACTGGCTCCACGGATGCCGGTTGTTACGTCAGAGGATGTGGGGCAGCAGAATTGCAGCCTTGGTAATGGGAATGGAGACACTCGCTGCGATTAGGCCGAGGCTGACTGCACCTCCTCGGTATTTCCCTCTCACGCGGACAGCGAAGCCACGCTCACCACATTCATTTACTGTGGAGAAAGAGAGAAAAGTAACCAACCAACCAACCAACCACACACACACACACACACACACACACACACACACACACACACACACACACACACACACACACATTTATTTTTGTGCATGGAGTGCAGTCCAGTTATTAGCTGTGGTCCATAAACACACGCAAGCGCATGTTCGTGTTGGCAAACATACAACAGGAAACCAATGAAACAGACACAACACAAAATGCATGCAACCATGAAGGATTTCAGAACCTGCACGTGTACACTAATGCCGTCGTGTGCCGGCTGTGTAAAATCTGTGGAGTTGATCTGCAGGAACAAGAATGACTCTTTTTTTCCTTCTTTCTTACTTCACGCATCTATAGAAAGTTTTAGTCAACGATTTTCCCAATTCAGGACATTTCTTTCTCCTGTTAGTGGGGAGGGCTGTTTTTCTGTCCATCCACAGAAAGAGAGAACAAGGGAAAGTTTTTGTACCTGAGTATGAGTGCAGTATGAGAGCTAACACAAACTTATACTGCATGTTCCCTTGAAGTGGAATAAATGAGTTTGAGTTTGTAAAAGAAAAAAATGATGAATATCTGACCAGCAAGCAAAGACATATCCATCCCTTCCTCTCTGCCTTTGGCAGATGCCTCAGATACAGAACAAGGCAAATGTAGACGCTCGGGAAAAGACTGGACCTGGTTCAAAACCTTGAACGCCACTGCAGCATGCACAGTACAACAACACCTGATAAACAATATGGCTAAATGTATGTAGACACCTGACCATCACACCCTATAGGTGCTTCTTCCCCAAACTGTTGCCACAGTGTCTGAAGCACACAAATGTATAGAATGTCTCTGGATATACTGTAGCATCACAATTTCCCTTCCCTGGAACTAAAAGACCCAAACCACGCGCCTGTGTGCAATGCCATGTCCACAATCTATGAAGACATGGTTTGGCAAGGTTGGAGTGGAAGTCCACTGTACTCAAGTGTCCGGCACAGAGTCCGGACCTCAACCCCACTGAACACCTTTGGGATGACCTGGAATGACGGGACCCCAGACCTCCTCACCCAACATCCGTACCTGATCTCGCTAATGCTCTTGTGGCTAAACGATCACAAATCCCCACAGATACGCCACAAAATCCGGTGGAAAGCCTTTCCAGAAGAGTTGCGGTTACCTCCATTTAAGTATTCTTGAGCAATCTCTTTCTTTACCCAGTAAGCTTACCTGACTTTGGTGCTCCCCAAAGCACTAACACCACTGGTAGTCACTACTTGAGAGCCCTCACTGGACAAAAAGCTCCCCTGGGTACATTTTCACCAGCAAGTGCACATAGACTAATGACTTTATTAATATCCTGTGCTGTCAATATCTTCTGGTAAAAATGCTTGGTTTGGCCACATACTTGAGCTGTGTGTTTTTGCTGAACTAAAGATTTCTAGCACCTCCGTAAATGCACAATGAGTGTCATCTGCATAATCAGGCAAACATGGTTCACCCAAGTTCTCTTCTAATGTATTAAGAATTGCAGTGATCTACTTTACTTCGCTGCTATAGCTCTCATTGCTTGTAGAGTTTCTGTTCCCATTGCACCTGCATCATTTCATTAAGATCCAGGAGCAGCTGGGTCCCATGTTAGGACACACCCTATCCTATATTTTGTACATCTGAGCGGCTGTACATGCAGGGTTATATCAGCCTGGGCCGCTACTGAGACCATTGGTGCACGTACCAGAGGCATTAATCTTAATTTTAACTTTTGCCATCAGAGCCAGTGTTCCAGTCTCAGGTAGCAGCCTTAATGCGCTTTAAGTGTGCACAAGGGCTCTTTAACCCTTAGAGTTGGATTGTGTTCAATGAGCTGCATCAAGTGGTGAGTTGAGATCCATCGTTCATCAGTTTCACTAAACAGGCATAATTTTAAAGCACACTTCATTCACACTTCTGCATTACTTTAAATGCTCTGAAGTGGGCCTTGAGCTTAGACCATGAGACACAGACACTGAAAGTACATTAGGATGTGTCTCTGTTTTAGGTACTGCATGGACTAGTTGATTATTTTGGCTGTCACCTGGGCGGAGTGGTGGAAAAAACCAAGCAGACACTAAAGAAATGTAGACAGATGCATAAATTTGCTAAACATGCTTTGGATGAGACCGCTTGTTTAACTGCAGATTGTGTGATTACATGCTGAGTGACATTTTTTTTTATTCCTTTTTTGTTGCATTTGAAATTTATGACTTACGATATTGATCTTTTATAAAGGGCAGAGGTGAACAAGACTGATTTTTAAAATCCCCCTGAAGGAATTTGCCTAAATAAAGTTGAAATCAAATCCTTGCACTGCAGCATAGTGAATTCTGTTATGATCAGTGTAGGACAAAAGAGCACACACACACTGTGGCCCATTTCCTTCCATAATCCAATCCTGCTCTGCTAGTTTACAGCCAGGTGACCAAGACTGACCCAGATGTGGTGGAACTCCTCTGTTATTTATCAGCTTGAAAAAACCCTCCAGATGCTGCTATAGTCAGAGGATGCTGTATAGAGGGCTTTGTGTCATGAGTTGTTAGCGGAGAGGGATGCACATTCCGATAATTTATGGTGTAAAATCCAAAATGAAACACCACATCAGGGCATGTAGAAAACACCGATGAACAAGTGGGATCGGAACGCCCTTGTTGCGTGCGGGATTGACCCAAATGCGGAGGGAGCTGCAATGGGTTAGGAAACACATGCTATTTACCGTGGTAACACCCTGTGCACTAAAAGCGGAATCCCACCTAGATTCGGTGTTACGGTTAACGCAGCGAACGTGGAATACAAAAGGTTCTCTACTCAGGGGACCGGAGGAGCTGAGTGCTGAGGGGATGAGCAGAAGGGAAACAAAGCTAAGAAAAAAAAGGGAGCTCAAGGACACTAAGCGAAAGCGCGATGTCTGAGCGAATGCCAGTGAGTTGACTTCCTGTTTATGGCCGTCCTAGCCAATCCTCGTGCTCCCTTGCGGTCACCTGACTGGTCCACGTGACACAACCATAAACATGACCTGTGGATACGAGGCAAAATGCATACAGACTATGAGTGATACATGACACACATTACACCAAAAGCATGACAGGGAGACACTGAAAGACTGGAACTAAAATCATGGTGCTAAAAAGGTATAATGAGACATGGGTGAGAGTGATTAGAAAGACACGTGACATGCCAGGGCTGATGGGTAGTGTTGTTCTGCACCCAGTGGAGCTCCAGGGACAGTCTGATGATGATGATGATGATGATGATGATGATGATGATGATGATGATGACATGAGCCCCTAAACTTTTATTTGGCTGTCTATTTTAAAGGAGGTACAATATGATAAACATATGTATTATTTTCCTCGTTTATTGCACTGATTTATTATTATCATTAACTATGTAGCCTAAAAAGTGTTAAAGCTGGGAAAGTAATTTGTAGCCTGTGTATGGCTGTTAAATGAAGTGCACTTTTATGCATTCTTTGCTGTTATTTATGGCCTTTGTCATTACTAATCCTGAACATGTTTTTGCTTTAACCGTGGAAAAGATGACTAGTCAATATCCTTTAGAATTCCTGGTTCAACCAATCAATCAATCAATAAATAGCCACGCAACCCCTACTCTGTGTTCGAGGCGGCTGTAGGCTACAAATGTTCCCCTGAGCTCTACATTTCACTGCACTTTGCTTCCTCTCAAGCTCTTGCATTTGGCCCCTGCCCACTGCCAGATCCTCTAATCTGCATTCCAGCACTCTAAACGTATTCCTTCTACCTGTTTCTCCAATGTAGTGAAAGACTTTACCGTCTACTTTGCAGCAGGTTCTGCTGCCAATGCCAGAGATTACTGATGTGTAGCCAGGAGTATTTTCATAGCGTAGTTGTCACCGTCAGCATTACACTGAAATTAGGAACAGGGCTCTTGGAAATGCCTGTTGCACATGTTCAGGTCTCAGACAACTTTGCCATCGATCATGTCCAGCATCCAGATCCATCAGGCCTTGGCTAGAGGAAACACCTTGCCATCCTGCCTTGAAGTACACCATTTCAACAATTTACCAGTTATAAGTTATAGACTCTGCGGTGGATTGGCGACCTGCCCAGGGTGAACCCCACCTCTCGCCCGAAATCAGCTGGGATTGGCTCCAGCTTTCCCCCGTGACCCTGAACAGGATGAAGCGGTGGAAGATAAGTGAGTGAGTGAAGTTATAGACTTGTTAGCAATATAACATTAGTTACTGTCCATCTGCAGGTCTCATTCTGAGGTATTCCGTCAACTATGGTGAAAACAGTAATCTATATATATAAAATTCTTTTCATGCTTGAAACGGAAATACCGTACGACCACAGAACACATTATACGTGCGTATGAGCGGAAACAGCGTCACTAGCACTTACATTTTACTAATCACTTCGTTTGTGGACGCCTTTACGAATCGTTATTATTTGTGTGAGAGTTATTTTACTGATATTGAAAAGAAGTAAACACCTATTTGGGAAGTCATGATTTAAGAAAACTTTGATCTAATCGAGGAAATCAGGCAAAGACCATCCCCGTGCGTTTCCGCGAGAACGTTGATCCGCCTCTTCTTCGATGTGAGGGGACACGCGGCGTACCAGCGAAGGTCATATGATTTAACTGGAAGGCTATAAATAACTTCTCCAGGAGCCTGCTTTGCTGCTTAATTCTGGTTGTTTACAAGAATATTCAGTTTCCTGAGATTCCCCGCTAATAATTGTTGTGTTGTGAATTTAAAACGTTGAATTTGAAAACGTCGTTAGCCGGGTTAGCGAGCTAAACTGATGTTTACATGATTTTTTATACCAAGTGCTGTCAGCTGAGGGAAGCGTTTAGCTGACATGGCTAGCTACAGTATGTACAATTCTTTCCGCATTTGAAGCGGAAATGACGCGTGACCACTGTTTGTTGAAAAATAAAATGGGTAATTAACAAACTTATTTTATAAATACTGCATTTTGTTTTTTCCCTTGCACTCCGTGAGCGAAGCCCCTGGGGAATCAGCTAGTGTGTAATACTTATTAGATTTATTGTTCTTCACAATGCCTCAGCAAAATAACGTGATTAGCAAAGAAAAATGCAGAAGAATGATAAAAAGGATGAGCGAGTCATAGCGGGGAGCTTTTACAGCTACCCACGGTCAGAATCCCAGGTACACACATAACCTAGTGTTTCCCTCTGAGCATAAAGCATGTGTTAGTGCTATTACGCTTGACTGCAATGTGTATGTATATGTATGTATACTTTATCACTCTGTGTGTATATCATAGCTGACCTTAACACCTGATACGTATGATACACAGCCGTCATGGGGCTACAGTAACACACATACACTTTAATTCTATCTTCATGGCGTAATCAGTAATCAGTTGACTTATGTGTTACTGCAGTACTGTAGTAATGCTTTGCTCCTCAAGGTACGAGATCTCCCATTTTCATAAAATTATAGTAAAGTTTGGTCTCTATACCAAAAAAAATATTGTCCACACACACACACACACACACACACACACACACACACACACACACACACACACACACACACACACACACAC
>JAQLOM010000012.1:17026839-17038044 GCA_030068315.1 Chrysichthys thysi | reverse complement strand
TAGGAAATGAATGGTCATGAAAATAAAGAACACACATTGAATGAGAAAGTGTGTCCAAACTTCTGGCCTGTACTGTAGATATATACCTATTCATGAAGAGCAAGCCTGTGGCGACAGGTGGCTTAAGACAGTGTAATAACACACACCTTGTTCAGACACACAGGCACATGATGGAGAGACTTCACTCTTTCAGGCTCCTTTTTGCAGATCTGCACCAAAAGCACTTTCCTGTAGAAGTCAACATTTCTTTTTCAGTTAATTTCCTTACGCTAAAGCCGCTTTGTACACTGCAACACGTCATACATTTAACAAATCCCACCCTTCATTAGTGTCCACAGGAACATCTCCATCTCCCACAAACAGCACCAAAATCCTGAAACATAGAACCTAGGGCCTTAGAGCATATCTGTAATGTTACTGTTTGTTTCTCCTAAAAAATACAAAAATATCAGATAAAAGGTCTCGTACCATCTCGTTATTATTGTTAGTGAAACTTGAAAGACTTGTGAATAAAGAAACAAGTATGAGGATAGAGTGATAGACTAACCGCTCAGTCAGTGAGTTTATGGCATGCTCCACAGCACACTTGAGAGACAGAAACGCATCAGGCACCACAACCAAGCCATTCCGCACCTGCCCATGACGGAGCGTTAGGACGGTCCATTTTTAGTGACACAGCATCACATTTTTCCCTGCTATCTCCGAGTAATTTTAAGAACAATAATTCTTTGTTATTCAAAGTAAAAAGCAAAACACATTCGAGCACAAATGCAAAATAAGCAGACATGAAACTTTACTGTAACATTTACTTACTTATATATGAATATACTATTAATGGAAGGTAAATTTTGTTTGCATATATAGATCAGAACCTACAGCACCCCTATAGGAACATGGGCATAAATAAATAAATCTATGATGTACAACCACAGAACATATTATACATGCGTATGGGCGGAAACAGCGTCACTAGCGCTTACATTGTAACTAATCCCTTCGTTTGTGGACGCCATTTTTATATCGTCTTTACGAATCATTATTATTTGTGTTGAGAGTTATGTTACTGATATTGAAGAAGTAAACACCTATTTGGGAAGCCATTATTTAAGAAAACTTTGATCTAAATATATAAAATTCTTTTTGCGTTTGAAACGGAAATAATGTATGACCACTATTTGTTGAAAAATAAAATTGGTAATTAACAAACTTATTTTATTTTTTCCCTTTACTTAGTGAGCGAAGCCACTGGGTAATCAGCTAGTAAATAAATAAATAGCCCTCAACATTTTCTGTTGGACATGAGAGACTGTAGGATTTTTGTTTTGTTTTGGTTTTTTGCTTGCCCATGTCCCTTTAGGGGCTCTGTGAGAACCACTATACCTCTTTGTTCTTGATTTTCTCCAAAAGTGAAACAACATCTTGGATGCACTGTAAGGCCTTCTCATCAGTCACATCCTGAAAATGTTTATTCCTGTGAGCAGAAATTGTCGGGTTTTATTTTCGTATATAACGCAAAAAGGCAAATTGTTTAATAATTCACAGACACACATTTTTAGGAAACAAAAAGACTTTCTTTTACATTTCACTTTTACTGTGGAGTTTCGATGATGCTGAGATCTTTGATATTTCAAAGATCTTTTGAGGGCTGGCCTAACATCCATTAAAAAAATCACATGAACGAAGGTGAAGGTCTGTCAATAATTCTTGAAGGGAGTTCTGGTCTCTAATAAGCGTTATGTAAATACAATTGTTATTTTAGTACAGTAATGCTATTTTGAACTTATGACAGGGTCAGTAGTAGCTCAGGGGTTAAGACGTTGGACTACTGATCAGGCGGTCGAGAGTTCAAATCCCAGCACCACCAAGTAAGGCCCTTACTTGCTCATATGTATAAATGAGATAAATATAAGTCGCTCTGGATAAGGGCTTCTGTCAAATGACACAAATGTAACATACTAATGGATTTGTCTCAGCAGATGGGTTAAAAGTGCAGTACATTTTCAACGTACAGGTAGTCCTCAAGTTACGATGGAGATAGGTTCTGCAAAACCCACCGTAAGTGGAAAATATCGAATGTCGTAGGCCACTGCTTAGCTTAGCCTACTGAGGAGTCTTTTCCTGTAGGAGACATGCTGGGGTGTTTCAAAGACATGCTTTTGAATTAAAATTATCTCTTGAAGCACACACACACAAAAAAACCCAAACAGTAATGCACTGTACAGTACACTGATACACAAGGTAACTCCATGAGTTGTGGGAGAGAGTGAGGCATCACACGAGCCGAGCGACCCGTACTTGCGGGTGTGGTCCGAGTGTATCGTACCTCATTCACAGTTACGCTGGCCTGTCAGCGATGCACGAATCTTAAATATTTTCTAAATATTTTACAATTTTTAGTGCATAGCAATCGTCATCATAACTTTGAAAAATCGTAAGTTGGGGAGCACCTGCATTCCTTTCACAAATCATCTGTCTAAGCGAGAAAGTCTCATGCACATATGTATGGAGTTGTTACGGTAAACACCAGGTGTTTTTTTTCTTTTTGGCAGAAAAAAAATCTTGTCTATTAAACAGCTAGACACCAGAAGTGTTTACATGTATGAAAGTAGGAACAGTTACAGTAATGTTTGTAAAATATACAGCAAAAAATTTACAAATCAAGACAAGAGATTTTTAAGGAGAGATCGAGGGCTTCAAGGGCTAGATGAGCCAACTAACATCTAAATCTGGAATAAATGACATAAATGACAGTGAATATATACACACCCACCTGTATGCAAAAAAAAAAAAAAAAAAAAAAAAAAAAAAAAAAAGGATTAATGCTGCTTTTTATAAATAACCTGATTTTCTCTGCCTCCTCTACACACACAGGGGATATTTCACCCAGGCGCTGACAAGCCTCTGGGAGCAAGTCATCCTGTTCTACAGAGACCAGCGCAGCCGTGTGCACTGGGGGTGCCTCTCTCGGTAAGGGTTGAGGCCAGACGAGATGTTCAGTTGTCTCCTCTTCCTGCTGCTCATCTTTCTCCTTCACTCTGCAGCGCTTGGTGCTTGGCTCTGCAATAGCACAGACTACAAATCATATTAAAAAATGTATGTTATTTGCACATACTTTCTTGAACTACTCATCCAAGATGACTTTTGAAAGTTTCACGGTATAGGATTATGTAGTAAGGGAACAAAACTGCGAAAAGTTGTCTTCCATGAGAGAGTGACACAGCTATTAAAAGCCCAAACTGAGCAGTCAGGGATAAGCTTTATTTTTGTTAACACCAAACACGCTAAGCAAGATTTTCATGTATTTGTTAAAATCCTAGTGTGTGTCAGCTGAATCATTTTGGGAAGAGCAAAAAAAAAAAACCCATAGGTAAGGGGGCATATACTCAATGGCCATTTTATTAGGAGCACCATATTAATACAGGTAGTCCTCAAGTGACGGAGATGCGTTCTGCCACACCCATCGTAAGTCGAAAACATCGTATGTCGAACCACTGTGTCAAACCACTTTGTCTAGCTTAGCCTAGCCTACCCAGGAGTCTTTTCCTGTGGAAGACATGCTTTTGAATTAAAATTAGCTCTTGAAGCACACAGAAAAACCCGCGGTAATGCACTGTACAGTACACTGATACAAAAGGTAACTCCGTGAGTTGCAGGAGAGAGTGAGGCATCACGCAAGGCAAGTGATCCGGGCATCGTTCAAACACGAATTTTAAATATTCTTCATCATAACTTTGAAAAATCGTAAGTCGGGCCACCTTAACTCAGGGAGCACCTGTACTGGGTAGGACCTGGCTTTGCTCCCACAAGTGCCTTAATTCTTTGTGTCCTGGATTTAAACCACACGCCATATTCAAAGTCACTGATATCACATTGTCCTCCGTTCTGATGTGTGAAACATTAAGCGGTAGACTTGTATTTGTTTATTATATGCATTGTGCTGCAACCACGTGATTGGCTGCTTGGATAGCTGCAGGTGCACAGGTGTTCCTAATAAAGTGACTGACACATGATCATCAAACATTTTACTATTAATTTGATTTGCATTGTTAATATTTAATTCAAAAGAAAAAAAAAAAAAAAAAAACATTACCCATGTGCTTGAGACAGCCCCAGTTCTTCTGGTGAGCAGCTCGAACATTGTGCACAGACTCCAGAGCACTGCATTCATAAGATACTTAACATATGACAAATATTCCAGACACCTGCCATTAGATATGTTCAAATGGAACTGTTGTTTATCACACAGCAACTCCCTCTATTTTAATATAGAGCTGCAAATAATTCCATCATCTGCCTTTAGTACTTCTTGCAACCATTTCTTATAAATATTTACAGAAGAAGAAATCAGCTCCCTGATAAACTGCAAAACTTGCTGCTAAACCTACCTGTGACACGGAGGACCAATATCTTTCAGCACTGGTGTGGGATCTCCAAGCAGAGTTTGTACTGTTTGGCAAACTGACTGTGCAAGAGACGTCAGGTTGTATCCGCCCTGAGACACAGAAAAGAAGAAGGGTTTTCTACATATTATTATGTAAACACAAACACAAACATGTATTTAGGTCTATAGCAGTGTACATACCTCCAAGACAACACACAATCTACCCTCAGCCAGAGACATCAACAGGTGGGTAAGGTGGCCAAAAATCTCCGGAGAAGCACACATGTGACCCTAAAAAAAATTATACACGATTGACGCTTTCACCAGAAGTTTAACATTGCATTTTTATTTTAGGAACTTAGGACAGTGGTTGTCAACCATTTTTTTCAGACCCTTAGGATATTTTGAGTGCTCCTCGTGGACTCCCCCCACCCCCACAAAGTATATTATGAGGGAGAATCAAAAAGTAAAGGCAAAATACATTTGAAATTGAACATATTACATTTCCACATCGTCCCCATGCAAGACAACACGTTTGTCATATAGTTCATCGAGCTCCTGGATTCCTGCAGAGTTGTTGTTTTTCTTCTGCTCCCGAAGCCAGGTGAGCCCCGCTTCCTTTACTTTATCATCAGAGGTGAATCTGCAACCACACAGCGCCTCCTTCAGGGGACCGAAGATGTGATAATGGGTCGGCACCCATAGGAGTAAGGAGGACGTGGGAGACGTTGGAACCCGAACCGTCACACTGTCTCTACTGTCCCAGCTGCTGTATGAGGACGTGCATTGTCATGGTGCAGTGAGACTGTTTTAGACAGCATTCCTCTTCTTTTGCTGTGAATTGCAGGTTTAAGTTAATTTCGCAGCAATGTACAGGAATTTACACTGTTCAGCGTTTGTCCCTGCGCTTGGAAATGCCCCAGAATAGGTACCTTCATGTCCCAAAAGAACATTAACGTGATTTTCTTGGGGGAGGACTGACTGACTTTTGAGTTTCTTCTTGCTCCATGCTTTGTCCTTTGCACTCTGGGTTAACAAGTAATTTTAAAATTGCCTTTAGTTTTTTATTCTCCCTCATATTTATATATAATTCTAATGTACTGTAAATTGTGGAATCATATACACAGACATCTCAAAAGTAAACAGACCCCATCATTTTTTAAAAGTATATTTCTAGAAACTTCCTTCAAACTGTTCTGTCATGGTACCCAAGGTGATGGAGATCTCTCACAAAAGAACTCTGACTCACTTGGAGTCACTCTGCAACAACAGCGTCCTTACAACAGGGATTTATTTCACCAATCCGCTGGACAGTCTGAAGACACCTGTCCGAGGGTCCAGGTCGACCTGAGCGGGACGCTGGTGATTCCTTTACTTTACTTTTGAATTGTACAATCACTCTGTTGACTGGAACAAGAGGAATCCCAAGGTTTTGTACAATCATACGCTGGCTAAGTGTCACCACCCTCAGACTGACCACAATACAAACTCTGTGAGAATCACACAACTCTTTGGCGTCTGGTGTTCACCGCATGGCTAGTTGCTCTAAACGATTAATATCCTGTAATCTGACACGAACAATAATCAGATATTAACATGTTTGAAGCACCAGGTGGTGTCTGCGTAGTAAAACCCAATGATGGGTGTCCATTTACTTTTGAGATGTCTGTGTATAGTACCATAGTCAAAACATAACAGTATATTTTGCTCTTATATTATTTCATAAATTACATTTTTGGCAAATACATCAAAACATACTTTATTGGGCCCACCTCTATTTTTAAAAAACCAAAGAATTATTGTTTTCCAACATGTCTTTATGAACCCAAGGTTTGCATTGCCTCCAATACCGATAGGTGAATTAAACAAATGATAACTCAGAGCAGTAGTTCAGTTTAGTGCAATATTAGCACTAAAACACGTGACCATTTTACTGTTCACCACATGCTGTAAAAACTTCAGGGAACTGCAAAAGTTAGTTTTGTAAATCTAGATAAAGACCCGGCTAAAACAGATGATCATCGGAGTTCATGGCATAGAATAAACGGGAAATATTATTCACCTCTGGATCTCCTATGGCAGAGTCAAACCCTGCACAGACAAACACCAGCTCAGGATCAAACTGGAACAACAACATGAGATCAGGAAGTTCACGAGTGTACATATACAAGCACTTAAACATCCAAGCCCGGAGGGTTTTTTTTTTTTTTTTTTTTTAACAACGGCTTATAATAGTTACCTCATATGCAATGGGCAGGAGGACATGAAAAAAAGCTGAGAGGTAGTCACTATTGGTCATTCCCACCTGGGGAAAAAACAAGGAATACAAAAAACAAATTTTCTGGTCACAAAATGAACATGATGTCCGTAAGAGCCAGTTTAAAAAAAAAAAAATAAAATAATAAGAATAATAATAAGAAGAAGAACACACTGAAGACTAAACCTAACTACCACAATAGTCAGTGTATTTGTTTTCAGAAAAAGAGATCATTGCTAATTGGAGAATGACCATTTCTACTGTTTTAGCTCTAGACACCAGTGCATTAATTGCATATATGTAGAGTGGAACCTCAGCACTCGAACTTAATCTGTTCCGAACACGTGTTCGAATACTAAAAAGTTCGAGTTCTGATAGGAATTTCCCCAGAGGAAATAATGGAAAACCAATTAATTTGTTCCCGGTCCCAAAAAAAAAATTACACCGAAATATTTTTTTTTAGCATTTAAACACAAACTGAACTGGATAAAACAAGAAGAGCACATGCTAAACACATCTAAGCACAAGAGCACAAGACAGTCATTGGTAAAGTAAGAAAATAAATGTATCCAATGTGTGTCATGTAAACCACGCGCGCGCACCCTTTTATACTCTCAGCAGTACAGATGCATGCGCATGCGCGAGGATTCAGGTGTGAGCTTGTTATTTGGTTTATGATTAAAGTTTGTTCCTTGCCTACCTGTTCTTCAACTATGAGTTTGCCTGCCGTCTCATGTCCTTGTGCCTGGAGCCTAAATAAAGCCTGAAATTTATTTTACATCTGACTCCAGCGTAGATGGTGTCACCGCACCGCTCTGACAGGACACAGCTCATAAACCCAGACACAGCACTACTATCTTGAGTCATACTATGCCATGCAGTCCATTGTTTATTTTTATTATTACTTTTACTATTTTATTTATTTGTAACTTTTTGGTGAGCAATGGCTACCAAAATGATATAAAGTACAGTGTATTACCTGTTATTATTTATTAAAAAAAAAAAGCCCCATCAGCAACTAACATTGCTATCACAGCGAATATGAGACTGAAGCGTTACCCTTTGTTTCCGCTGAGAGACAGCTGAGTGCCGCGGGACTCATTTCCCAGCGTGTACAAGTTATCTTAGGTCGGTGTTCACTTCTGAGATTCAGATCGAGTTCTAGCTCATTTTTTTGCGATCTGGTTTGTTCGACTTTTAAGAAATTCAAGTTCTAGTGAGTTCGAGTACTGAGGTACCACTGTATAGTTAGATAAATCAATGACTAAAGGAAAGACAGAATGTTGGAGTATTCACCTCAAAATCTGTTAAACAGTAGCCTCAGTATGAATTTTGTAACATACTTGGCACTGGAGATCAGTACCTTATTCCAGGGCAGGTTGATGTTAAAACCAGTTCCTTTGCCCTTTCCCACACTGTCGTAATCAGACTCAGCAAGGTTGGGCCAGAAACTCTGGTGCTCATAGCGGTGCCATGAGAAATACAGGACACTATAAGACAGGAAGTGAAAAAAAAGAGAGAGAGAGCGGCAGACACTAAGCAGGACAAAGTCCTTGGTATGACCTTCACTCCCTGATTTCATAGAAGAAAAAAAAAAACACAATACCTGGAATCCTCTTCAAAGCAGTACTGCACACCTTGTCCGTGGTGAATATCCCAATCCACGATTAACACCCTGAACACATGAAAATCACTTCAGGCTACAAAAAGAGGCTCATTTCCAGAGGCATTAGCTGACACCACTTTATCTCTTATGCCATACTCTAGTCAATACCTCTTGAGGTTATAGTGTTTCTTGGCATAGAGAGCAGCTATGGCCACATTGTTAAACACACAGAAACCATTGGCTTCACTCTGCTGGCTGTGATGACCAGGGGGCCTAAACACAACATGGGATAGAATAACAAAAAGAGTCAAAGAATTAGGGAAAAGCATTAGTTTGGTTTAAAAAAAAACAAACAAAAAAAACCCAAAAAACATCCCACATCGATTTACTAAGATGTACTTTAAATAAATCTTAAATCATTTATAAATAAGACAAATGGTGGACATTTTAGGTAGTCTTGATCTCATGCCATTTTTTAGACAACTAGGACCCTAAAGAAAAGATAAATAACTTGCGCAATAAGTAATTTTAATGCACAGAATTCCAGCCATGACATTTACCTTACAAGAGCCATGCCATTCCTTACTTTCCCAGTCATAATGTTGTCCACCAGCTGCAGTGCAGCACCGACTGCCAGCATAGCACAATGGTAGATATTCTACAAATATAATGGAGGTCATGAGCATAACTGTGTAAACATGCAAAAAATAACAATAAATGATCGCTGCTGGTGTCTTGCAAAACTGTGGCTTACGGGATGAAAATAAACGTCACCATATTGCTGGGTGAAGGTCAACAGATCCTCTAAGCTCATGTATGGAGTTTGTTTCACAGCTTCAAGATACTCTTTACTGCACAGAGTTCACAAAATGAGCCAAGGAATTAATATCACCCAGATGAGCTCATCATACTTTTGTCATGATCAACACTGTCCTGTAAAAGTCACACTCCAGTGATAGGACAAGGTTGTAAAGCGATGATCACAAAAGTATACAAGATGCATCAAGAAAGGCAACCCAAGGATCAAACCCAGGACCTTCTTGCTGTGAGACGCTCCACTGTGTTGAGGCAACATATGTATAGAAAATCATGGGCACGTGTCTCCTGATGGGACTAAAATGATCAGACAACCACCAAGTTTAGCGATTCAGCCTGTAATGTTAATCATTCACTCAGTGTGGAAAAAACACTGACACGGCTGATCTGGGCGCAAATAAAATGGTAAAGGAGCACCATTAAAACAGGACCCCATGTGAATTTAATTTACATCTAGATAAAGCCAAAGTGTTTTCAGAAAATCTTTCTTTGTCTTGTAAGATGCAAACACAAATTAGTCTATATCATAATCCGGAAGCATCTAATCACTTAAGTCGTGTACTCCTGAAAAGATTTTGGTCACTGATTTTCTTGATCTTGTTAGTGACCTGGATGACCTTTTGGCTGCTTATTATAGTGATTATTATCCACAGTCTGTGAATCCACACACAGTGCAGTAGCAGTATAAGCCTACCTGTGAACTAGCAGGATTTCTTCATCAGTTGCTTGGCGAGTGGGAACACATACACACCTTTGGTCCAAAGCTCTGTCCTTCAGCGCTTCGTAACTAACTGTTAAGCGCTCGGGTACCTCAATCTTACAGGTTGGGCTGCACACAAGAAACGAGAAAGGTTTCAGGGTGGCTCTGAACACAATAACCTGCAAAACTAGGTGTTATGTAGGAATCACAACAAAAACAACCACAACAAGAACAATCACAACAGCCACAACAAGAACATCAAGCAGAACAAACACCACCACAAGAACAAACAGAAGAACATCAAGCACCAACAACAAGCAGCACAACAGCCACCACCACCCTGATGTTATCCACCCTTGCACTGTGGATCCACACCATTTGCATGATCTTGTTTGTTTACTACAGTATTTTAATTTTTGTCATTTTATTTTAGAAATTTAACTTCCCCGGAAGACTTAGACCACTTTACTACAATAGGAAAACATCTCCATTGGCTAAATGATGACACAGACTCAGTGAACCCCAAAACATGTGGGTTTTTTTTTAATTAACCCTTTCCTACATGTTATGAACTGGTCCTTATGAGACCTCCTGGGATGTCCCCTAATGTCCACCAACCAGTGAGTGGGTTGAATAAGAGTGAAATAAAAGTCCGGATTAAATATGACCAACCGGTGCTGCAGAGTTACAATGTAAAATGATTCTTTTATTTACTTTTATTCTGTAATTCTTGCATGTTGTGTTCAGTAGCACATCCACTGTAGTGTAGAGAGAAATACAGTTTCAGTCCTGTGTGTCCTGTCCACATCTCAGCACTGACAATAAAGTTGACTTGGACTTTGAACACTCACTCAATCCACAGGAGTTTATACCGAGTCATTTCCTCATCGTAGATTAATCCAGTCCCAGACATGACACTGATCTTACTCCTGTAGTGCTCCTGCAGTCTGAAGAACAACTAACACACTGCACAAGAAACACTGACCCTCTCCTCTCGCAGCTCGAGTCCTTCACACATGAGCACGTGACCAGGCTTCGTCTTCTTCTTCATCTTCCTTTTAATGTTTAAGGCGGTTGGCAAATAACTTTTAGTGAATTACCGCCACCACCTGGTGTGGAGTGGGATTGCTCACTGACGAGCTACTGTTTTTAAAAAAAGGAAAAGAATACCTCATATTCTCACCCACTCACATTCTGCTGCTTAATCCTGTTCAGGAAAAAGGTACAACTTAACTTCCTGGGATGAACAAACTTTGGTCTGAAAAGTTCAAATGTACTCCAAGACAATAATAATAACAACAAAAATGCTTGAGAAACTAGGGGCACCAGTTATCAAAGCATTCAGTTTACTCACTCGTCTTCTGTCACTTAACCCTCGTGTTGTCCTGGGGTCATTTTGACCCCACAAAAAATCTTTTGCCATCAAAATGTGTTTTTATTCATCA
>JAQLOM010000012.1:17008522-17020856 GCA_030068315.1 Chrysichthys thysi | reverse complement strand
GGAAAACCAACCGGGGCTGAGTAAGGCTAAGCAGGGCCGAGTGGAGTGGAGTGGAGCCGGGCCGAGTAGGTACTAGTAGAAAAGGGCCTTAACAGGCTTGGCTGCATGAACAGGCTGAGCAGACTCAGGAGCATGAGTTGGCAGGAGATCTTGGGTTGGTTTGGCAGGCCTGAGTTTTGAAGTTTTATTTTTTAGCCCAGAAAAAGGGACAGTGTTGAAAGGAATAATGAATGAGCAGCAGAGACAAATACTACATTTTTGTAAGTTTTTATGTTCATCCATAAGTTCAGAACCATGTAAAATGCAAAAGCCATGTTAGCATTCCTGACCCATGCTGACCAACATGAATGAAATGGATAATGCTAGAGTGATGTGCTCAAAGAAAAATATAATACAGTATATAGGAAAATATAAAGAATGCTGTGTCTAAATTTTCACAGAAACATGGGATATCTGTCAGTAACTCAACTACATACTCATTCAATACATTCCAGTGATCAGACATCTGAATTCAGTAAGAGTAGGATTAGCAGCACTTGCAAAGCTTATATACTCAGCAAAAAAAGATGGGTTCGAGACCATTTCCATTCATGAGTAATCTGAGGCTTAGCTTGGTCTCAGACCTATGTGTGTACATGGATTCTGGCATACTCATGGAACGAGGCATAGATCTTGGCATTGATTCATACTTGACTCTGAAGCCTGGCGTGGACTGACATGGAACCAGACGAGGTTAAGACCTGGGACAATGGTCCAGTCATGGTGGTTGCACTGGACGGTGGTCCAGACGTGGCTGTGGTGCCTGACGAGGAGTCTGGCGTCGACCCAGGCATGGCTACGGACCTGGACACTGGTGTCGACCCTGGCGTGGCTGCGGACCTGGACTTGGACCCTGGCATGGCTGTGTGACCTTGAACTTGGTTCCGCTGCACATGTGCCATGGTAAAGTGGAGTTCTTCAAGGATAAAGGACTATGCTTTGGATGCTTGCAAAAGGGACATTTAAGCAAAAATTGTCAGAAACATCTGGCATGCAACATATGTAAAAAAAAAAAAAAAATCATCTGACAATTCTGCATATACAAACCAAAGGAAATCAAAGCAGGTCACAGACTGAAACAAAGGCACCCACAAGTTCTACTAATTCTGATGCAGTCCTCTCATTGGCTACTGGTAGCAATACTGGGGCCGGAAAGAAAGAGTGTGTTCTGGCAATCGTACCTGTGAAAGTAAAATTGGAAAAGGGAACAAAATGCATTGAAACATGTGCTTTTTTGGATCTAGGGAGCTCAGCAACCTTCTGTACTGATCAGTTAGCCATAGATTTCCTAGCCCCTGGAATGAGAACAGAGATCCTCTTGAAAACAATGGGTCAAGAAAAAACTTTGTCAACAATTAGAATCTCTGGCTTGGAAGTAGCTGCATTGGACAGCGATGACTTTCTTAAACTCCCTGATGTTTTCAAACAAAACCAAATCCCTGTGACACATGATGATATCCCAGAAGTAAAAGACATAAGAAATTGGCCTTACTTTAATGAGTTTGACTTCACACCTATCGACATGAGCACTGGGCTTCTGATAGGAGTCAATGCTCCGAGAGCGTTAGAGCCCTGGAAGATTATTAACAGTGTTGATAGTGGACCATACACTGTGAAAACTTGTCTTGGCTGCATTGTTAATGGCCCACTAGGACTTGATGAAAACATGACTGGTGCTTGTGTAACCAGGCAGCCGCTACGAATTTATTTCCAGCCAATGAGGAGGGAGGCTAGCTCAAGTCTCCAAACTCCCTATCCAAAAAGGGGAGGCCAAAATCCTATACCGACTATGCCAGCCCCGGGCAAAAACTAGTTGTTTAACAATACCATGAAACCACTTCTGAAACTAAGTAAGACAACGCAGATTCATTTCATTCACGGGGACGAGGAACATGTTCCACAGGGGATGACATTTATTAAAAGCAAAACATAACCAACTGGAACAGGCTGACCCCACGCACACATAAACCACCCCGGACGGTCACACCCGCCACCACACATTTCCCCACCCACCCTACACACACAGGCTCTCTACCCAGCAATCAAGACAGAAAAAAGAAGACACCAAGCAATAAATACACAGCAAATTACAAAAACACAATTCACGACACCCGTGTGCTCTACGCGGGGGGGGGGTCCACCCCCTGGGATGTCAATGGCACCACCGGAGTACAAGTGCCTGTCCCATAACAAAAAAACAAAGAAACAAACAAATACTCAAATTACATCACATACACCCATAAACGAACATCAGTTCAGCTAGTATATTTACTAGCAACAGATCTAATCTAACTGGAGTGAGCACACACACAAGCCCACGTAATCTCCAGTTGACTGATTACAATTATACCCCGATCTTCACATACACACTCGCACACATGCACATGCGCACACACACCCACAAAAGAAAGACAAAATAAACACACTACACATTCACAACAAAAGAATAAACACACAATGCAGAAGTAGACGGAAGACAAAACAGCAACCACTGAGACTGCAGACCATAGGGAGGTCACTTCTGATGCATCAGCGGATCACCAAACATGCTTCCAATTTGGATATCAGTCACGAGGCTCCTGACCACAACACTCGCAACTTTCAGCTGCTAATCCGGGGCCAGATGAAACAAACAAACAAACGAAAAAGTATTAACAATAAAACAAACACGAAAAAAAACCCCGGGCACTAAAAATGCTTACCTGCAATCACTGAATTTCTCCATACGCTAGCTACACCACCAGCTAGCCGGCGGCTGCCCACATGAGCACAACAACTCGCGGCACACACAAAAGGACCGAAGCTACAACACAAACAGATGCACACTCAGAATAAAAATCCAACACCGAACACCGCACAACCGCACGCTAAGTCCCCCAGCACCACCAGGACCGTTCCTCCCCAACAAAGGCCGACATGCCCGACATCCGGGTGCACGCCCTTAAATACCCACAGCCCACCACGTGACCATCACATACCGGTCTCGTAGCGGGCAACCGGCAACTTCTATCCCATCACAATCGCACTACACTACTCAATAGAATATCCATTGACAATTTGGAGAATTTGTTGATAAAGCTATAGAATGAAGATTTTATGGAACAGCATTATGGAGAACAGATTGAATTGCCACAGGATGATAAACAGTTTTTGGAGATTGTGTCTGATTCAGCTGAATGTAAAAATGGTCATTACCATCTGAAACTTCCATTTCATAAAGCCAGTGTGAACATGCCCAATGACAGGAAAATAGCCTATCAAAGGGCTCGGAACTTGGTGAAGAGATTTGAAAAGTACGAAGAGTTCTTTAATGAGTACAAGGCCTTTATGAACAATGTTATGGCAAGAGGATATGCTGAAATTGTTCCTCAAAGCGAGCTGCAACCCAAAACTGGTAAGCTGTGGTACCTGCGACACCATGGTGTCCATCACCCACACAAAAACAAGCTGTGTGTGGTTTTTGACTGTACAGCAGTTTATGGTGGAATATCTCTGAACAGGGAATTCTTCAGGTTCCTGACTTGACCAACACACTTCTAGGTGTGCTGCTCTGCTTCAGCTTGGGCCCCGTCGCATTCATCGCCGATATAGAAGGGATGTTTCATCAGGTTCGCGTGGTGAGAGAACACATCAACTTCTTGCTTTTCCTCTGGTGGCTTGATGGGGACATCTCCAAAGATCTTGTCGAACACAGAATGTCGGTGCATATCTTTGGCGCAGTATCCTCACCCAGCTGTGCAACATTTGCCTTACAAAAAAATGCAGATGACCACCGGCATGAATATGCAGAGGACGTCATAAACACCATCAGGCATAACTTCTATGTCGAGGACAGTCCAAAGGCAGTTGGCAGTACAGGGCAGGCATTGTCACTCTTTCAGCAGCTTAGTGAGTTATGCATAAAAGGGGGCTTCCATCTTAACAAGTGGATCAGCAATGATCGTGCAGTTCTTGCTGCAATCCCTGAGCAAGACAGAGCTACAGAAGTGCAAACTTTAGATCTGAACAGTTGCCAATGGGAAGAGCCCTTGGTGCTCCATGGAGCATGGAAAAGGATCAGTTTATCTTTAGCATAGCCATCAAGTCACACAAGATATCCAGAAGGGGAATTCTATCTGTTATGTGTTCAATCTATGACCCCCTAGGTTTTCTGGCTCCCATCACACTGGTGACAAAGCAGATTCTGCAAAGCTTATGTAAGCTGAAATTGAGTTGGGATGAGAGAATCCCTCATGATGTCGCACAAACTTGGGAAAGATGGCATAGCATGCTTCATCTTCTAACCACTCTGGGAGTTTACAGAAGCTTTATCCCTTTAGACTTTGGTCATATTACATCTGCACAGCTGCACCACTTTTGTGATGCTAGTGAGGTGGGCCATGGCGCCGTGTCCTACCTTCGACTCACAAATAGTAATGATGACATCTGTGTATCCTTTGCCTTTGGAAAAGCCAGAGTGGTACCTCTTAAGTGTACAACCATCCCCAGAATGAAGCTTGCTGCAGCAGTCTTGGCTGCACATCTGGACCAGGTGCTGAGAACAGAATTGCATTTGTCGTTGTTGGACTCAGTTTTTTGGTTTGGCAGCATGACTGTTTTGCAATACATTGCCAACAGAACCAGAAGATTTAAGACCTATGTTGCAAATCGTATCTCTCTCATCCACTCTCTGTCAAATGTAGAACAATGGAGGCACATTTCTTCGAAGGAGAACCCAGCTGATGTAGCTTCTTGCAGCTTATCACTCAAAGCCTTTCTCCAGTGCCAAACTTGGTTGAACGGACCACATTTTCTTCAAAACCACACAACGTGGACAAAAATAATTGAAAATGTAAATGCTATTTCAAAGGACGACCCTGAAATAAAGCAGGAAGTTTCTATTCATTCTATAGCTGTTCTGCCAATGGAGGCTTGCTGCACCATAAAGTAGCTGTCTTACTTTTCAAGGCAGGCAGACCTAAAATGAGCAGTCACTTGGATTTTAAAGATTAAAGACACACTGAAACAAAAGTGTGATGGAAAGAAAAGGTCAAATGTAAGTACACCTGCTGTTCTCAAAATGAAAATGGAAGAATTAACTTACTGGTTGACAGTCGATGAACTTGAAAAGGCTGAACAAGCCATAGACAATTATGTTCGAAGCCAACATTTCTCTGAGGAGGTTTGATTTTTGAATAATGGAAAGGCCAAAAAGAAAACCAGTCCTTTATACAGGCTGGATCCTGTGATGGTAAATGGCACTCTAAGGGTTGGTGGTCGGCTGAGTAAGTCTGCATTACTCGAAGAGGCAAAACATCTTGCCATCCTGCCTAAGACTAGTTACATCTCTGAACTCATTCTCCGCTATGTTCATGAGAAAGTTGGGCACGGTTGGAGGAATATGCTCGCTACACTCCATAGGCAGTTTTGGATTCCTCATGCCAACGCACTGGCAAGAAAGGTAATCAAGGTATGTATGATGCGCCGCCGCTCGTGTCAAAGAGATGATAGAAAATGTCTGATCTCCCAGCTTTCATGGACCTTCCTCCATTTACACGTCGTGATGGATTACTTTGGACCCCTCGAAGTCAAAAGAGAAAGGAATATTTTAAAAAGGTATGGAGTCATCTTTACATGTCTAACGTCACGTACTCTCCATTTTGAGGTGGCCCATACAACTCGATACAGACTCGTGAATTGAAGCAAGCACTGAAAAACGTAAATCAAAGCAAAGTCTATACCACACTCGCACAGGATGGAATCAAGTGGAGTTTTAATCCTCCTCATGGAGCACACCACGGTGGAGTTTGGGAGCAGTTGGTGCAGCAAGTTAAAAGGATCCTCTGTTCTGTAACTAAGCAACAAATAGTTGATGACAAGGCCCTTCATACAATATTTTGTGAACTTGAAGTGCTAAAACCAAATCAGCTTTTACTGTTAATAGGAAAAAAACCATCATCCCACCTGGTCTGTTTGATAAACATGAAACATATGAGAGAAGGCGCTGGAAACAAGTTCAATACCTCAGCGACCTGTTTTGGAAAAGATGGATGAAAGAATGTCTCCCTCTGTTGCAACAATGTCAGAAATGGAACAGACCTCGCAGAAACTTCTTAGCTGGAGATTTAGTTCTTTTAGTCGATGAGGCTGCCCCAAGAAATTCATGGCCTCTAGGGCACATCACAGATACCATAAGAGATGCTAAAGGTTTTTTGCATAAAGTACATGTTAGAACATCAAGCAATGAAACAGAAAGACCCATAACGAAGCTCGTCAGCCATGGCAGGCTGTTCGTCTAGGACAGTGGTTCTTAAACTCTTTTGGGCGCGACCCAAATTCAGGTTCTGATGCTATGTCGTGACCCAACACCCGCACGCTCTTAGAATGTTGCGACCGGGGTGGGGGGTTACAAATCTCAAGCATGATTCTCAAAAATTGTTTTTAATTTAAAATATAAATATAATAATAGAAAAGTTAATTAGTGAGAGAGTGAAGTAAATCCAAGATTCAAGAAGACTTCCTTGTAAGAACACTTTGCCATCTTTCTTGACAAAGGTGCGCACGGGGGGGAGGCTAAAGGTTGCGATGGAAGAGAGTGGCACGGCCCGGTACCACAATACCCATGCACGGCCCGCGCGCGCTCTCATCCATCGCAAGTTCTATCTCCCACGCGCGCGCACTCTCGTCCATTGCAATGTTCTATCTCCCGCGCGCACGCTCTCCTCCATCGCTCAGTCGGAAGTTTTTTCTCATGAATAAAATTTTTATTTAGCCATGCCTTTGCGACCCATTTTTGGGTTGCGACCCATAGTATAAGAACCCCTGGTCTAGGAGAAAGAAAAACTCCAAATCCAAACCCACAGCGCCAGGTCTGTTGCACAGTCTCGACATGCAAGGATCCTGGGTCCGTGGATGCATCTCGAGCATCCAGCAACCATGCCCCTGACAGGGTTACCAGTCCCACTGCCTTGTGGATATTTCCGGGAGGAGAGAAGGCTATGGGAGTAAACTCAGACAGAAAATCCAGAGAGGCATCCCTAAGGCAGTCTGATGGTAAACTCTGCCACCATTCTGGCAACTCCTGTAGCCAAAAGGTTGCCAGTCATGACATCTTTACGTACCACTGGATCCCGACGTTGGAGGCCGAGAGAGTGGGATCGTCCCAGTGCAACGATCCTCCCACTTAAAAGCTCTCACGCACAGGTTGTGCCATAATTCCCTTCAATCTGTGTTCCCCATCTACTTTCTCTCTGTTTCTCTCCAAGTCCAAGTGACGGGTGAGGGACGAAGCGACAGGTAGCGGGTACTACTGGGAGTCGTAGTCTCAAACCTGCACGTAGGCAGCCTGTGGACCAGTGGTCACTCTCTCCTCGAAGCGGGGCAGCGAGGAGGTTCGGCAGCATCCCAGGCAACTGAGCAGCCCTTTCCAGAAGACAGCACTGCTCACCCTAGTAAGGGAAGGGACTAGAAAAGGTGTACTAAACAAATGCCTGCCCTACATGCTAACTGGCCAGCATGCCATGGCTGGCAGTTAACCCTTGAATGCGGTCGAAAACAAAGACAGAGAAAACTTATTCTAGATGCATGGAATGTGCGCACCCTTATGGATAGAGATGATGCAGCGAGACCACAAAGAAGGACAGCCCTCATTGCACGGGATTTAACTCGCTACAGGATTGACATTGCTGCTCTCAGTGAGACCAGACTTGCTGATGAAGGGTCGATCTGCGAACCCCAGGATGGATACACCTTCTTCTGGAAAGGAAAAGCTGAGAACGAGGACAGAATTCATGGAGTGGGCTTTGCCATCTGCACTACACTCCTGCAGCAGCTTCCAAACTTGTCCACAGGCATCAATGAGCGCCTCATGAAGTTCCGCTTCCCCTTAGCGCCTTCACGTCAAGTCACGATCATCAGCGTCTATGCCCCCACCTTCCAGAGCCATGAGGAAGACAAGGAAGTGTTCTATGAGAACCTGGATTCCCTTGTGATGGACACTCTGGCAAGTGACAAGCTGGTCATACTCAGTGACTTCAATGCCCGAGTTGGACGTGACTGTGAAGGCTGGGAGGGAGTGCTAGGTACCCATGGTGTGGGGAACATGAACAGCAATGGGTTGCTTCTTCTGTCGATGTGTGTAGAGAACAGTCTCACAATCACCAACACCCTCTTCAGGATGGCCGACAAGTACAAGACCACATGGACGCATCCAAGGTCCAAGCATTGGAATCTTATTGACTATGTCATTGTCCGCAGGCAGGATGTACGTGAGGTCTGAGTCACCAGGGCCATGCGTGGAGCCGAGTGCTGGACAGACCACCGTCTGGTTAGGACTGTGCTCAGCATCCGCATAACACCAACTCATCGCAAGAAGCCCAAGCTCACCCGTGCTTTCTTCAACACAGCAAGGCTCAAGTGCCATGATGTATGGGAGCCCTTCCAGCCCCACCTTGACACCATGCTGACTACACATGGACCATTGACTAGTGACCCAACCAACAAGTGGAACCAGTACAAGCAGATGGTGACTGAATCAGCCAAGGCTGTTCTAGACCCAAAGAGTTGAGCCCACCAAGACTGGTTTGATGACAACGATGCCGAGATTTGCAAGCTGATGGAGGAGAAACGAAAGGCTTTCCCTGACTGGCAGAACAATACTAAATCTTCAGCAAAGCATGACTGCTTCAAGCACCTACAGAACAAGGCACAAAGAGAGATCTGAAACATGCAGGACAGGTGGTGGGACCACAAGGCTGATGAAGTCCAGCGGTATGCAGATTCCAACAATTCACTGAAATCTGTGTATGGGCCACCCAGACCCACAACTACCCCACTCCTCTCTGCTGATGGGTCCACACTTCTGAATGCCAAGGAAAGCATTACTGACCGCTGGTGCGAACACTTCTCTGACCTCCTTAACATGCCCTCTGCTGTCGACCCCGAGGCCCTTGATGCTGTTGAGCAGAAACCAGAAGTTGCCCACCTTGACCAGCCCCCCTCTTTGGATGAGGTCAAGAAAGCCACTGGGCAGACCAGCTGCAGCAAGGCACCAGGCATGGATGGCATACTTGCTGATCCCTACAGAGCAGCAGGCCCTTAAGCAATAGATACCTTTCACGACATCCTGGTCAGCATTTGGAAACAGGAGTCCATGCCACAGGAGTTCAGAGATGCTACTGTTGTCTCCCTGTTCAAGCACAAAGGCAACAAGGAGGACTGTGGCAACTATCGTGGCATCTCCTTGCTCTCTATTGCTGGCAAGATTCTTGCACGTGTCCTCTTGAACCGGCTTATGAGTGATATATCAGAGGACAACTTCCCAGAAGCACAGTGTGGCTTCAGACCAGGACGCAGCACTGTCGACATGGTCTTCACAGTGAGACAGGTCCAGAAAAAATGCATTGAGCAGAACATGGACCTCTACACCATCTTCATTGATCTGACAAAGGCCTTTGACACAGTCAACAGAGAAGTCCTGTGGACCATCCTCGCCAAGCTCGGCTGCCCCAGAAATTTCATCCAGCTCATCCTTCTCTTCCATGATGGCATAGTGGGTCAAATCGTCTCCAATGGTGACAGTTCGGAACCGTTTGTGATATCCAATGGTGTCAAACAGGGCTGTGTTCTAGCTCCGGTCCTGTTCAACCTCTTCTTCACCTGTGTCCTCAACCATGCTGTGCATGACCTTGAGAATGGCATCTACCTTAAGTACAGATTGGATGGCTCCCTCTTTGACCTCCGTAGGCTGAATGCCAAGTCCAAGACTCTCGAGCGGCTTATCCTAAAGGCCCTGTTTGCTGAAGACTGTGGTCTCATGGCACACTCGGAGTCTGACCTCCAAACCATTGTCAACAGGTTCGCCGAAGCTGCTCGTCTGTTTGGTCTCACCATCGGCCTCAACAAGACGGAAGTCCTCCATCAACCTGCTCCAGGATCCACAGCCATTTCTCCCATCATCTGCATTGACAGCATTCAGCTGAAGGTTGTCTACCAGTTCAAGTACCTGGGGAGCATTATCTCTTCAGATGGGTCACTCGACAAGGAGATAACAGCTCATATCAGCAAAGCCAGTCAGTACCTGGGCCGTTTGCGCTCTCGTGTGATGAATCACAAGAACATTACGCTGACCACCAAGATCAAAGTGTACAAGGCAGTCATACTCACCAGCCTCCTTTAAGGATGTGAGACCTGGATGCCTTACAGAAGACACCTCAAGCAGCTTGAACGCTTCCACCTGAGGGCTCTTCGATCCATCGTGGGCATCAGATGGCAGGACAGGGTCACCAACCTGGAGGTTCTTGACAGAGCTGGCCTCTGCAGTATGGAGACCATTATCCTAAAAGCACTGCTGCTTTGGACAGGCCACGTGATCCGCATGGATAGCTCCCGCATTCCCCGCCAAGTCTTCTATGGGGCACTGTCTCAAGGTCACAGAAACACAGGGCGTCCAAAGAAGCGCTACAAAGACTGCATCAAGGACAGCCTAAAATACTGTGGCATCCCAGCAAAGGAGCTTGAAGCATGTGCTGCAGACAGAAACAAATGGCGCAGCACAACACATGCGGCCCGCACTGCCTTTGAATCCAACAGAAGAGAGCAGATAATCAATGCCAGAGAACACAGAAAAGCCTCAAAAGCAACGACCCCCACCTCTGCCGCTTCCTTCCAATGCCCCCACTGTCCCCAAGTGTGCACATCAGGAATTGGCCTCATCAGCCACACTCGGGTCCACCAACGGAGACAGCACAGCTCTTGACATCTTCGGGAACGATGGTCAACCCAAGAAGACGACGTGTTAGAACATCAAGCAATGAAACAGAAAGACCCATAACTAAGTTCTGCTTGTTACTTGAAGCTAGTTGAGGTTAAAAAAACCTGGGTTTATTAATTCAAAAGTGTATCCTTGTTTATTTAAGACATATTGAAAGTGGAAATGAAACTAAGCAGAAAAGTAGTGGAATAGTTGTACATGTTAATTATTGATGATAATGATTGATGATACTTTTAGACCTTTTTGCACAAAGAAACCTTTTTTTTTGCTTTACCATAAAGGGCTTAATGTTTTGAAATGGACTCTGATATGCAAAGATACAAATATGCAATGTTATTGTTGGTTATGTATCCTGATAATTATGGGCAATACTAGGACATTTGGGGTTGATGGTTTATTTGGATAAAACCTGTTCATAAATGTATAATTTGGTAATTTTGTTATTCAAAATTGGAGACTGGAATGTTACAGCCATTTTTGATATTTCATGTTTTTGATAAAGTTAATATTTTGGATTGATTATTGAAAGTTGTTTAAGTAGTTTAGCCAGGAGAATAAGGTTATGAATCAGTATTTCAACTTGTATTTTATGTTGTATTGATCATTGACATGGTGACATCATAGGTTAAAGGTCATATAGCTGTGGCGTGGAGTGGGGAGGGGGATGGAAAATGGAGCCCAGTTACTCACACTGTTTCGACTATATGTTGCATTTTGAATTATTCATAATACTTTCATTAAGTTTGATACTAATACCTAATTTACAACCATTTTTTTTAATGGACTCAATAAATGGTTTTACCGACTGTATCATGGAGTATGCGTTCAATCCCAACTGGGTCTAGCATTTTTCATCACCATGGCTCTAACAGAGGAAATAGTCCCTTTTTTATATTGTTTATGGTTCCATGATGCGTATTTAATGGGCATAAGAGGCATAACACAAACTTCACAGACATTAAAATGACTAATGAATGCAAAACCACACCCCTTTATACCAACTATATCTTATGCATCAATGCAAGGTGCATATTTAAAGCACTGTTAGGCATCTGCTCTGGTATTTTGAGTTCTGGGAGCCACTGGTCTTGTGATGCAGCTGTTTACCAGTATGATGCCTTTTCTATCAGTTCTGTGGATAACAGGGGTCAGTTGTGCAACAAGTAAAACTAATCCAATCAACTGCAGGCTATGGACTGATCCTCAAATGCCTGGTATTTTTATGAATGGAGACTTTATTATTGGAGGGATTTTTACTGTTCATCGTTTCACAACAACAGAGACAATTACATATACCAGGCTACCATCTCAAACACAGTGCTATGGGTGAGTGTGGAGTGAATAACACAGAAGGCAAGGGACTGTGTTTGAGCTTACTTGATGTTAGACTATTTTATTTTTTGTGACACCTAAATATGTACAAGAGAACAACACAACCTAAATATTTTAGCTAACATTGCTTTGTTATTTTTATTGTTTCCTAATAGCATTGACTTCAGGGAACTGCGCTTTGCCCGTGCTATGGAGTTCACCATCCATGAGATC
>JAQLOM010000012.1:16989219-16999679 GCA_030068315.1 Chrysichthys thysi | reverse complement strand
ATTCACACCTACGGGCAATTTAGAGTAGCCAATTATCCTAATCCCCACTGTGCATGTCTTTGGACTGTGGGAGGAAATTGGAGTACCAGGAGGAAACCCATACAGACACGGGGAGAACATGCAATCTCCACACAGAAAGACACCCAGGTCGACCTGGGGATCGAGGATCTTCTTGCTGTGAGGTGACAGTGCTAACCACTAAGCCACCATGCCGCCCCATATATATATATATATATATATATATAGATAGGTGTGTGTGTGTGTGTGTGTGTGTGTGTGTGTGTGTGTGTGTGTGTGTGTGTGTGTGTGTGTGTGTATGCAGTGTCTCAGTGGGGCAGGGGTAATATTGTCATGGAATTAGAATCAGATATTTCCTTGAGGTAAAAGGGCATATTCGTTTTAACAGTGGAGTTTCTGTCGTGTTCTGCTATTGTAAAACTGTTTTCACAAACTGCCATGCAACACTGCATATGAAAAGGCACAGTCATAAAAATGGTTCAAAGGTTATATGGGAGAAAACCAATATTTGGTATATTAGACACTCCCCTTTAAGTGCATCTGCTTTGGATGAGAAAAGAGTAATCAATGAATGGTTTAGTGTCCTGCATTTTCTGTCCTTCAGATCCAGAGCAGCCCACTTCACCCTGTGGAAATGGAGTTGTGTGTCAGCGGCATGTTTCTTTAAAGTACCCAAAGTGACAGGGACAGTGAGTACATAAAACATACTTACATAGATTGACACCCGGAAATGATAGGTGGCATCTTGGACCGATGCCAGTGGAACAGACCACAAGTGACTAGTCCCCTGAATAGTAAAAATAAATAAATAAATTAATTAATTAATTAATTAATAATAATAATAATAATAATAATAATAATAATAATAATAATAAAAATAAAAAAAACAATAAGCATAAAATATTTTTAAAAGAGAAATTCAAATTGAATTGAATTGAATTGAATAATAGGTAAATCATCAGTCTGTTACCTTTGTGGAGACACTCTTGCTTTCCGAAAAATCAGTCTCTGTCTGGTTTGGGCAAAGGCGCCCTCTAGTGACATTACACTGCCACACCCACACTATTTCAGAGAACCTAAACAAAGAGCAAACATCTGCGAGTGAGCTAGGCTTTTCACACATTAGGGGATGCACTGACAAGTAGATTAATCTATTCACTAGTTCCTACTGTGGGGAGCTGTCTAATAATCAGTAAAAAGAAGCAAATCAACAATGAGGCAGACAGTAAGGTAAAGATAGCAGGCTAAAGGTACTTAGCTAGCCTGAAAATTACAGACCAAATTATGAACCAATCAGGGCCGGATCAAGCTCTAAGTAACAGGGTGGGGCAGAAAGAATTTTTTTTGTGGTGGTGGGGTGCATACAAGTATTAAGGTCTGCTCAACATACTGCCAATACTGGCGATCCATGCTATATGTATTACACACAGATTAGCTTTTGAATTCAAATTCAAATAAAAAGATCTCTCTCTTCCCTCCAGGAAGGTGGGCCAGGCTTGTGATTGGATGGGCCAGGTCCCCCCGTAGAACTGGGCCCAGAACCAAAGAAATTGAATTGCAATCAATTGCACGGGACTATGCTATTTCTTTTTAAAATAATTTGATTTGATTTGATTTAATGAACTGTTAAGACTGCACTGAAATGGAGAGGTGTTTTTACATCCCACTTCACTCAGAGAAATTCTTCCCACAGTGATATTTGTTGTCAATTTAGTGTTAAATAAAATACTTGTTCTGTTGCATACTGAATTTCTTTGTGATAAGCGCTGTATGAAAGAGTGCTTTCAGAGCCATGGGTTGTACGTCAATTCCACTCCGTGAGTTTAGTGACACATCAGTAGTGCATGCCAGCTCAAAGAGGCTGATCCACTTTTTTTGGTGCTAGAGTCTGGAGTCGAATATGGTGTTTTAAGAATTGGTAATATGATACACAGTAATTATTTTGTGCATTTACACTATGCACATTCATCAACAAGAGTGTATCCTTAAACACATGAAGCTGGACATTTCAGCTGTAGCCTATGCGTGAGTTACTGTGCAGTGTGCTGTGATTTTTTTTTTTTTGTTCGACAAATCAAGCTATCCAAAAGATGATAAGTCATCTACTTTTTTTTTAAATTACTGTTCAACTAACAAAATAATTACTCATGGAAACCCCTAGCACAAAATGCATTTAAACAACAAAATGCACTGACCTCATATGAAGAGTGATGTGATTCATGGATGAATTGTGACCCCTGTGCAGAAATAAACTGTAGCTATGGACAGAAGATATGTACAGGATTGGAGAGAGACTGTTGTTAATAATATCTCAAAACACAGGTGAAACATACCACTGCACTGAAATGCACAGGACTGACATGGCTCTGCAATAAATGAAACTTAGCAAGGGGATATATGGTACCTTGAATATAGTCATCTTTAGCTAATACTTCCTATTATGAGATTACAATAGGCCAAATGTAAGACTAACTATTTCCTTTTTTGCTTGACACAGTCTTGCTCTATTGTCAAGTTTAATTTTCTAACATTTAGTTTATTGAAATACTACACAAAATTGGCCATGTTCAAGATATTGCAGTGTGGAAATATTAAACACATATAGGCAGAAACTGTCATTGAATGGAGACCCCACAAACAGACTTCCAAAAAAAAAGAAAAAAGAAATGTATGTACATACCTGCAACTGTGTGATGAGGCACAGTTCAGTGTCTTCAATTCCTGATTAGTTTCGACAATGTAAAGTTCATTTAGGGATGGCAGGAAATGTCCGCCTGAGGATGATATTGCAGCTTGAGACCACTAATGTCATTAAATGAAATAACTGTTTATGAAAAGCCCAGGTTTATTATAACTATATATGTTTGTGTGTTTGATACCCTGGGTGCGTGTGCTGCGTTGCCTGCGTGGCCCTGGCAGATGGTTACTGTTGCCTCCTGTGTCCATGTCTGAGGGTAGAGGGGCTTTCTTGGACTTGCTAAGGGAGACAGGGGATGAAGCGTGACTCAGCCTGTTTCTATTCCTGCTGTCTTTATCCAACCCACGAGACTTTGCCTTCCTATTGATACTGGCCATGGTGGGAACAGGACTACTGGAGTCTTGGAGTAAAGAGACTGAGGAAGAAGCAGAGAGAAAAACAGTGAAATTAATGCATACCATCACATACACAGATAATGAATGTTTTCAGTCTTTTTGAGAATGATGCTTTTGTGTAGGAGCTAATTATATAGAGGATATGTAATGAAAGAAGACTGATGGCGTGAAAGCATGAATGAGTTTCCTCACTACACAAGCAGTTTAGTGTAAGTCATAGAACAAGCCATGAATACAGCACTACACTTCCACCAAGAGCAAGACCGGGGTGTGGGCTCAATGTCAATCACTCTCATTTATTCATTCTGTTACACTGAAATGCAATTCAATACCCTGTATATATAGACAGATGGGTATGTGGAATAGATATCCAGAATTCAGTAATTTGGTTTTGTTTAAAGTTGGCCAGGATGGCCATGCTATACCTGACATGGACTGGTTGGTGCTTGGCTGGAGGGTGACAGTAGCAGATTGGTTGTTCACAGCAGTTGTTGGAGGGCAGCAGATAAGATGTTTAGGCAGAGTTGGAGAGGTGGAATCTATGCCTATCAGAGATAGTTATAGTTACACAGTTACAGGCTTTTTTATTTTCAAAAGAATAATATTTCAACTCATGGGTTAAATATGTACCTTACATTGGATATATCTAAAAATGAACATATACTATAATTATTTGGCACCTGGAGAGATTGTAGAGATGGAGGGGGAATATACTGCTTTACTAGATGAGCCAAGAGCAGAGCGAGTCCTGAGTAACAAAGAGAGAAACAGAGTACTGACTTAATATCTGCAAAGAATACAGCATGTCCGGTATGTTACATGTTGTGCACATACGAATAGATATCATTTTGTGGAATGCAAAGTCAGTAAATCAAGCAGTTTAATTGTATGTAAATCCTAACTGTTAACTGAGTATCACTCAACACACAGGAGCTTCCAACTGAGGGGCTATAGGCTAAACATGTTTCTTTACAACTAGCCATCACATCTTTTCAAACCATTTGTCAAGCAAGTTATGCTCTCGTTGACTTGAAATATCTTGGCACTGTCAGGAATCAAACTTGCATAGAGCAAAACCTTAGAGAGATGCATCAATGGCCCTGTTCATAACTGCTGTTAATAGGGGTCCTGGGTAATTGGATGACCATATAAGATTAGTAATGTGAACACATCTCGATGTGTCACTAACATAAGCGAAGAACAGATTAATCAACTATGTCATTTCCCTAAGTGGAAGATACGTAATCATTGTGAGATTATTTGGTGATAATTCCTGGACTTCTGCTGGACTTCAGCTGATTTCTGTAGCTTCTTTCATCATCTTTCATCAGCTTCTACCATACATTGATGTGTTTCAGTAGTAGACCATGTGAGCAAAGCATTTGAGCAAAACAGAACATGAATATACATAAATAGGATTTATTTATACAAAACAAATGCAGCAGAAGGCTGCTATATTAAATGGGTTTGACAGCAAGTGGCTAATAGAAATGCATTCATAATACCATGTGTGAACGGCTATGCAGTTCGCTGTACACCTATGATGGGATCACCCGAGATGGATGTTACTACAAGGTGTGAGCAGGGCAACAATTAGAGAGCCCAGAGAAACAGCGAGACTCAATACTCTTTCCTGAAATGCCTGCAATGTGACTGAACCCATGGTGAAGAATCTGTATTTTTGATGTTTGTATATTCTGTATTCTAATGGATAAACTCTGGTTATCTGATAGCTCCGAGAAGGAATGAGCTTGGGAATATCCAACTCCATATTGGAAAAGGGACACAGGAAAACAGGAAACTGGAAGGAAAAAGAGAAAGCATACCATAAACAGATGGATGGACAGAAAGTGACAGTGGCAGTGAAGAAGCGCATCCAGGAGATGGAGAAAACACAGGAGATAGAACTACAAATGAGAGAGAAAGACTAAGGAAATGAGAGAGGACAGAAAATCCCATTTTTATACATTTATGCATTCAAGAAGACTATAAAGGGGAAAAAATACAGTTTTTCATTATAGAAGTAAAGCTGATATTGGATGTTGGACTTGTCAATTTACATCCACCAGCCAGCTCTTCCCATCATATAACCATATGCTTCTTCCAAGATATGTAAAGCCAGATACTGCATCTTTTCAAACTGCTACTTAAGCCACGTCATTAATTATCTTTTGCATACAGACATGAGCGTACAGCCCATGATTGGCTGGCTTTGCTGTGAGTACCAGAAACATAAGAATATGCCATCCCTCCCACCAAGAAAGCACATCCAATTTTGCTATTTTGACACCGCACCACAGATGGCTGAGGCATGGTCAGAATTTGAACTTGACAGTAGGGCAGATATTTGGCATTACATAATGACCAGGCTTTTGTAAAATATAATCAAATGAAGTAAATCTAACCTAAGTAAATTTTGACCTGAGTACTAGATTAGGCTAATAAATAACAATAATAAATACTTTTTATTAAATGCTCCACTGGTTCACAACAGACAGTATGTTCAGTAGGGAAACATATGGAAAGCACTCACATTGATGGCTAGTAGCTATACTTGTTTATTGGACCACAACCAATGAGATATTCTACAACTAAACCCCCCTTTTTTTTAAAGCAGAGTACTCAAGTTCAAGCTTTGACATATACACACCTATCTGCCTCAGTCATGCTGCTGTGCTGATGCAGGTTTAGCACATATAGTATTGACATTGAGATGACACTAGGAAAGAAAAAAGAGAGAAAGTTAAAACAAATAGTTTTTTTTGCCTGTTTTTCTCAATACATTTACATTTATGGCATTCGTCAGATTCCCTTATGCAGTGTAACTTACAGAAGTAATAGGACATTATATATTTACATTTATCTGATTATCATAAAGAAGGGCATTCTTTTCCCTCACCTGAAGGCCATGATGATAACCAGGGCCAGTATGGTACCTTGCAGAAACCTGTGACTCAAACAGCCCTGCTCTGGAACTGCACTCTGCAAATATATCCACCAAAACGTGTTCAAGGTGCATTCACTTAAACACTTGCTGTGATGGTCTAGGGCACATTTGATAATGAATCTTTTGTAGTGTAAACCTAATGCGTCCTGACGCATCCCTGACAAGGACGTAACAAGAAAAGTGACATAGACATAGACATAGACAAGATCTGAACACAAGTGGAGAGCTGGACACCTTGGAAATGCCTGAGAGATACAGCTGTAAACAGTAATGTGTCTCAGCTGTCCACAAAGGATCAAATACGTGCTTTAACCGGTTGCCAGCCTTGTGGATGACTGAACAGGTCACTAAAGATAAGATAGGATCAAACTCTAGCTGCATCCTTACACACTCTACACACTCCTTGGTAGAAACCTCTGCTCTCTTAAAGCTCATTTGCTGCTTAATAACTGTCATGGATCTGCCCATGCGGAGCGTGTGCAGCACACCCATTTCAAGCACTCCCAATAGCGGTGCATTCCGGAAGACTCGTGCCACTCAAGATTACTTCTGGCTTTTCCTCCACTCCATTCCTGGCACATGCGCAAGGATTCGTGTCACACTTGCACATCACATGGGCGGCTACAGATGTGCCAGATTAGGACTAATTATACAGACTATATATATATACTCACTCATGAATGCTGACTTTGCGAAGCATTAGATTCCATTTCCCATGCTTTTACTAAGCCTTGCTATTTCCATGTTTGCTTTCTCTGGTTTTGATCTTGTATCTGTTTACTAGATTCTCATGTTTTTGACTAGCCTTGTTTATGTCTGTTTGCTGCTCACCTGACCTTCTCCTGATTTTGACTTTGATCTTGCTTGCCATTTTTGTACCTCTGCCTGTCATTCATATTAAACCCATTCAGTTTATTATTGATGTCTCCTGCCTGCACATGTATCCACCTCAACCCCGCCACACACCTGACAAGTAACAAACTTCACTTCACTCATATGCTTTGTAATTCAATAAAGTTTGAGGTAAACAAAGGAAAAAACATCCTAATAATTTAGTTGTTGGTTTTAATTTCCATTATTTATTAAAGAGCAACATAGTGTGTTACATTTCATCTACCTACTGAATGAGTCTCATCACTTGTGCTGTGGGTTGACTCCAGTCCATTTTATTGTGTGTAACACATAATTTTTTTTAATTCTCTAGGTAGGTCAACTGTTACAGAAAGCTTCATACCTTATTTCCTGTTGTGGCTGCCTTCTTCTTAAGTGGACCACTTCCTGTTCTGCTAAAGTAACTTCCTGTTAGGCTGAAATAAAAATAAACTGTGCTTAGTCTCATACTAATATAAATAAACCCCGATACTTTCTTTCAAATTTTGGATTAAATGCCTGAAGTCATGTGCTGGTTGTATAATTTACACAACACCCACACACACATGCACACACACACACACACACACACCTAATTGTACCCCCACTGACAGTACTCTTCATGCTGTCAAGGCGTCGTAGTTTAGCAAGTTTGCGACTCCACCGCTCAAGCTCATTGATTCGCGTTTCCAGGTTATCGGTCAGTTTACACAACTCTTTCACTGCTCCGACATTCTCCATAAAAATGCGATCCTATAGGAAACACATGCACATACAATATTCAGTGTGTATTTGTCACTGAAATGTGCTATCTCAAGATACAGTGGGGTACCAACATTTTAGAATTTCGAAACAATTAAAACAAAGAATGAAAATGATCAATATTTTCAGCACTATTTCTACGTCACTATTCAAATTGAAGCAAATTTGTAGACAGCGGTATATGAATGCGTTTGTTTATGGAAATATGAATGAATAAATGAATGAAGTGTTTGTGTTTAAATACCTTGTTGACTACCAGTAAATTAGGTATGGTCTCTCCATTAGCACAAACTACATCTCCGCCATCTTTCACTGCTTCTGGAAGGATTTGCTGGACCTCCTGGGCTATGACTCCTGGCATACATACATGCAGGATATACCAAATGCATAAGGGGTTGAGGTTAAGTTGTCGACATACATCTGCCTTGGAAAGAAACATCAGTAAACACATGCAGAGGTTTTTACAAATTATAAGCCATTACCGGTCTCTGCAGTGTTCTCAATGCCCACAGTGGCAGCAAACTCAGGCTTATACTGATAATGCACCAGCCGCATCTGAGAGATTCGCTTTAGGTTATCTGTGGTGTCCACCTATAATAAGGCACTCAGGATGAGATGGTGCTTAGTAGAAAATTACAAATGAGCTTGTGCTTAAAAACACATACCTCTTTCACGTTCTCTTTGGCACGGATGTCAGATGGATGTACCAGGGAACCCATGACCTTGAGGTTGCCATGGACAACCAATGCCTCGTCAGGTCGATCAGTGTTGATGCCCACTCGGCCATGGTGGTACACTGAATCAGGCACCTGACCTCTCTGCCACAACACCTCACTGTCACTCTCAAACTGACCTGGGTTAGATGCCTGTTAGAGAGAATTTTGTGTGTGTGTTTGTGTGTGTGTGTGTGAGAGAGAGAGAGAGCGAGAGAGAGAGAGAGAATGGAAGTTAATTGATATAATGGAAAAAACATTTTGATACATTTGCAGACACTGTTAGAGTATATTTTAAATGCACATTTACATCATATCACTTTTTCAAGAAGTATGCATACATACAAGCAGTTTGAAGACTAAAGTTTGCGACCAAAGCGTGAGTTCTCTTACCAAGGCTGGCTAAACACATTTAAAGGGAGTGCATTTGAGTCTGCAGGCTATTTCAACTTGATATATTTTTCTTTTTTGCTAAATGGGGTTATTTGCTACACTATATGGTCAGAGATTTTGATATATCTGACCCTCACACACATATGTGGGCCATCCGACATGTGAGTTGACACAAAGTAGGAAGTATAGGAAGTCTGTGTATACTGAAGTATTCAAACTTCCCTTCACTGAAACCAAAAAACCCAAACCTGTTCCAACGTGACAATGCCTCCATGCACAAAGCCAGCCTCAACCCCAATGAACACCTTTTGGATGAACTAGAACACCCCAGACCTCCTCACCTGACCTCAATGCTAATGCTGAATGTGCCCAAATCCCCACAGCCACACTCCAATATCTACTAGAAATCCTTCACAGAAGCAATGACGAAGAAGCTTTTATTTGTAAAATAAACATTATATAGTATAGTACAGTGGTTCTTAAACTTTTTTGGGCGCAACCCAAATTCAGGTTCTGACGCTATGTCAGAAGTTTTTTCTCATGAATACAATTTTTATTTAGCCATGCCTTCGCGACCCATTCTTGGTGGCCTCGCGGCCCATTTTTGGGTCGCGACCCATAGTTTAAGAACCCCTGGTATAGTAGAATTCTTTCTTCACATATCCCGCTTGTTAAAAGCTGGGAACAGAGTACTGGGCAGCTAAGATAGAGTTTGGGAAAGTATGGGATGTTCAAGAACACATTTTAGTCCAAGGAAATTGAAATGCTACAGCATACAATGACATTCTTTACAACTGCGCCCAGGATGACAGTTTGGAGAAAGGTATATGGGTATTATGGTCAAGTGTCCACAAACCTTTAGCTGTATATACTGTATGTATGTATGATGCTTGAATTAATACTCTAAAAGTACGCAGGTTGTTATGTGGGCTTATTAAAAATATTAAAAGATTTACATATATTGAAAGTGATGGTTAGCCAAGAGTGCTGGGTAATTAAATGTGTGTATTATTTTGGGTTTGGGTTTGAGTTAATCATGTAAACGATAAACACAACAGCCCCCATCGTTCCTGCTGGTAACTCTGATCAGTTCGAAAAGTGTAGTCATGCTATCCTGATAAAGGATTTATATCATGTCAGAATAATCCTGGCCAGCATATTAATTCAAACATGTATGTGATTGGCATCCCGTTCAGGTAGGAATCCACAGCAACCCTGACCAGGGTAAAGCACTTACTGAAGACGAATGAATGAATCAGAAAAACAGTTTGTGAGAAACACATGTAGTCTGGTGTCGGCATGAAAAAGGGCAAGATGACTGACACAAAGAGACAGATACTGGAAAGAGGAGGTTGGTCAGATGGACACAGCAAGATTGAGAGCACTTACCCTGACGATGATCCTCTCAGACACCTGAGCTGCCACCGTATGGCTCTGACTGTGGGACTGAACCTGGAGAGCCACCACCAACATGAAGTACCTAAACCCGCACAAGCACAGCTAAGTCATAGTCCTCATTCAGTCATGCTAGTTTTGCTGGTTGACTGGATGACAGGATGACATTCTGTGCTATGTGAGTGATTATACGTGAATAAGTGTGTGTGTGTGTGTGTGTGTGTGTGTGTGTGTGTGTGTGTGTGTGTGTGTGTGTGTGTGTGTGTGTG
>JAQLOM010000012.1:16948857-16960166 GCA_030068315.1 Chrysichthys thysi | reverse complement strand
ACACACACACACACACATCCTTAACTTAAATACAACACACACACACACACACACACACACACACACACAGTTATGAATATTTATTAAGAGCTCATAACAGTGTTAATAATGAGATATAAACAGTGTTTATTGGGATTTTTTGGTTTCTTGCACTTTTGGATAATCAAACATGTCGTTCATGAGTAACAAACATAACAGGAGGGTTAAAAGAATAAATGAGTTTAGTCTCCTTAATGAGGCAGAATATGCAGCAGGAATGATAACACAGATGTAGGGATGCTTGTATTTACTGTACTTTTAACAATTTAAATACAGTTCTTAAAATAGCAAGTTTTTTTTTGATAATTATAAAGAAGAGTAAGATTTTACTTACTTAAAACATTTCAGGCATTGCCCTGCAACATCAGTGGCCTTAGAACTGGGATTTATTTCAACAATCTGCTTGGTCTGAAGACACCTGTCAGAGGGCCCAGGTCGACCTGAGCGGGATGCTGTTGATTCTAAGTCCACCCTCAGACTGACCCACAATATGCCCTTTTGGAAAATCACACAACTCTTTTGCTTCTGGTGTTTGCCGCATGGCTAATTGCTCTAAACTATTACTATACTGTAATCTGAAATGAACAATAATAATATTTATTAACAAGTTTGAAGCACCAGCTGGTGTCCGCATAGATAAAAAATTATGAAGGGGTTCCATTTACTTTTGAGATGTCTGTCACACCACATTATATGTTATTTATTTCATATATGTATATTTCTGACAAATTCAGCTTATGACCAAAGAATTCTTTTACAATGTCCAATTTTTATGAATCTGTGAAATGGCAGATCACAAACAATGAATGATGTCCTAGAAGCTCCACATTACGCATGGTGTTTGGCTATATTTCAAATTGTGCTTTATGCTTAAATTTTCTCTGTATTTGAATTTTCTAAAATAAAAGAAGATTTTTGCACTTTGTGACAAATTGCTGTGCATAAGTCATATAATTTAAATTTAAATTTAAACAGGTTAACTCTATATTTTTTCTGTACAGGGTATCCCCAAAATCTAGGTACATTTTTCCTTATATGAAATTTAAGAGGAAACCATCACTACTTGTAACAACATCAGTTCTGATACATTAATAAATGTACAGCATTCTTGTATTCAGTGTGTACACAAATGTCATGAACTCCAAGCCTGTCAATAATTGTAATATCTTTATTTAAATAAATAGTTGCCCATAGATCCACGCTTTTGGTACACCCTATAGAGAAGCTGAGACCACTGAGTGCAAAATCGTGCTCACACTTCTATTAAATCATTCTGATATTAAATAATTTACTCCACCTTGCCTGGTTTTCCAGTGTGAATGAAGCACTACAAATGCATTTATTTATTTAAGAAATAGCTCTCGATAGTGGATAGGGAGGAGGCATTGAAGAGCACTGAAGTCCAAAATGAGAACAATGCTTCAGATGCAATTAAGAACAACATTTTTGGGTAAAGAAATGTAATTTTAATTATTGCCCTTTTATGCTTTTGAGTGCAAAAGTTAACATTTGTTGCTACACTTGCAAGATAAGGTATTTAGTGTACATAGTGCCTGATTTGAGACATGGCCTAAACTGGATAAACCTGGGAGCGTGACACATGAGATGCTACTATGCTAAAGAGAGTCAGTGTAAAATTCAACACCACGCTGAGCGCATCATTACCGAGCACTACTTAAGCAGGACACACTTTCCCGGAAACAACTACTATAACTGGGTGGTTAGACCTGAAAAGACCGATATGTCTGAAGTATATTTTGTATCTAAAGAAGAATTTCTTCATTTTGCTTATCATATCTCAGATATTATTTTCAAATGATTTCCTCACTAGTTTCAAGTTTAAAAAATGCAACAGCGTGGATTGTGATATGATTTTAGTGGATTCTCTTTCATATGGCCTTTACAAATCCCAAGCGGTGGTTTATCTTTCCTATGATATTCACATTTGGGCAGTTTCATTTTCATACTTTTGTTTTGTACTCTAACAGTGCTGTTGGTTTTAAAGCTGATCAAGTGACCTGCGCGGCACAACCCTACATGTGATTTTGCTTGATTATTTGTGTCACATGCATTTTGTATTTAACTGTTGACTTACTATTGACTTCCTGGGACTGAGGGATAAACAGATAAAATATACGACCTGCACTTCCTCTTGTTCTGTTCTCATGCATTCTCTCAGCTGGTTTCATCAGAAAAGACAAACCTGCTTTCAAACCAGAGTCATCAGCATTGCTGATAGGGCGACACGAAGCTCTTTATTTGGCCATTGTGGTTTCCAACTGGTCTGTGCTATTCGCTCGTGAAAGGCTTCTTTATTTGCATTGCACATGGAGTAAAAGGCCATTATTACAACCTGCTCCTTTGTTTTCTGAGGCTTACAAATTGAATTTAAGTGCATGAAGTGGAGCTGAGTGTTGTGGATACACATTTGTTTGTGGCTTTTTACCCTGAATGATATGACCATGTATTTACCAGTGCGAGTGTGGCAACTGATTCACAAATGATTGCAAGAATAAAATCGCACTCCATGCATGATTTATTTTTTTTGTAGGGGTTTTATTTTCTTCATTATAACCATTTCATGTAATTAAAAAAACATGTGTTGATTGTAGTGAAATTATACACAGGGGTGGACAAATACTGGGCAATTAACAGCTCCAATATGCTTAGCAGTCCCTTGTTTTGGATATTTAGTCTGTAAGCTAGGCTGTTCTCCTCTCTCCTCTGCTCTCAAGTAAAAATATTATTTGTGATTGTCTGGATAAATGTGTTAATTTTATCTTGATAAATCATACCTTGTGTGTAGTACAGTGCTAAAATTACTGCATCAGGGTGCAAACCACCACCATTAAGTGCATTATGTTTAAACATACATGCAAAATGGAAACCTGCAACAAAGGTAGGGAGGAGAGGATCCATCACAGTGTCGTGTTGTTTAAAAAAATCACAGGTTGTGTAACCTTGGCTACTTGTCCGTTATTTTATGTCCTCCTGATATAAAATTGCACCTGTTGTCATATGACCAACTAGAATGCTGTTCTTTGGACCATGATTGTTTTGTTGGCCCTGGAGTTGTTACTCTCACTGTTGTAGACCTCGTATCTCTTAGCGGTCATGTTGATACTGACCAGCCTTTACACCAGAGTGACATCATGAGAGGCAAATGGGTGAAAGCATCTCATTTGGTTTAAACAGGACTTACCTTGTTAATGTACCAGTGAACCATTAGAAAAAGTTTGATTTGCATGCACGGTTAACGTCCAACACGTGTCCTAAATTAAGGATTAGTCTAATGCAGGAACATTTTTGTTTTTCCTCTTTAAATAGTATTGCTAATGGTAGACTTTGCCCCATAAGTACACATGCGTGAGTGCATTTCAGATATGGAGTTAATCACTCTTACTGGTGACAGGTTATCAAATTGCAGGTCTATTCACCGGTCCACCAGTTGGCACACACTCTTATCTCGTTGCCTTCATCTGACGAGCTCTACAGGTCATCCCAGTACAATGGAGGCAACCCTATAATTTTCGTCATCAAAGGCCAAAAAGCTAATCATGGTCCAAAGAACAATATCCTGTTGTTTGTCATGTAACAGCAGGTGCAGTGTTATACAAATGTGTATAAAAGGAGTGTTAAAAAAATGACAATAATGTATACAAGATGTGGACACATCCATAGCTCAGACAAGTAGATTTCGTGATTTTATTTTCAGGCAGTTAGTTTTATTGTATGTGTTTGTTTTGTTTTGTTTTGTTTTTGTTCAGTTGTCCTGAACCTTTTTTTGTGATTTTCTGAGCGTTTTCTCTTCATTTTCAGTGACATTACACATACAGCAAGAAAAAAAGTGTGTGGGGGGAGGGTTCAGATTCCTCTCACCACCTAGTTGCCACAAGCTTTATGCAATTACACTTTTAAGAGAAACCAGATCCAGATAAATTTAATCTTTGTTAAATATTTACACTGCATAAATTTAGGGGTCATTTCAAAGTAATGCATGAAAACCCCAAAGCAAAAATGCAGTCCTGAAGCCCTAGCGCAATTTTGTCTATAGAAACAGTTCTGACCCCAGGTTGTTACAAAGTCAAATGTTTTACAGTTACAGAGGCTTGAAAAAGTGCTCTTTTCCAGATAGTTCCTGTTATGCCCAGCTGTAACTGAGACTACAGAACTATTACTTATTAACTGTTAACCTTATGTTATATAAGAAGGGCAGGCATTTATTCTGCACAATTTGTGTTTTGTCATTTCACTCACCCAAACTCTCTCACACACACACACACAGAATATCCCTCTCCACATGTTGTTCCATGTTACCACAGAGAATCAACTGTAAATCAGGAATGAAAAACAGAAAGGGTGACGTAACACTCGGAAAAAATACAACCCGGGAAGGGCGGAACCTTAAAACGGCAGCTTAAAAAAAAATCAGCATGAATAAAAATGTTCCCCAAGGCTAATCCAAAAATACCAGAGCACTCATGTGGATAGCTGCAGCAGGCTTTCTGTAGTTTTATGCCTCAGGACTTTCGTTGAGACATTTTGTCTTTAAATACAATCATTTTGAACTACTGCTGGCTTCTTTTCTCAGTAGTCCACTATGTATTGTTTTCACAAACACTCCGAGTGTACCTTTAACAGTAAAAGTGCCTGTCTGACCAGGTTATCATTTGCATTCTAGCTTCTGCTGAGTTTGCATCTGATATCTGTAACATTTCTCTTCCACACTCAATCTAAGAGTGAATGCTTCGGATGGCGTACAAATCGACATACGAACTAAATTCCCAGAGAGATTTTGTACAAATTCTTGACTGACGTTCAGGCAGCCAACCCACGCTTCGTGGTTCATTCACAGTTCTAGTCAAGCACTCATGGTGTGAACGTGTTCAACCCATTTTTCATTGTGTTTCTCTGCATTTTTGCTCTATAAGCCTTCATTATGGGTCCCAAGAAAGTGAAAAGTGGAAATGGTAATTAGAGTAAGAAGCCTAAGTGCAAAGGTAACATGCATTAAAATAATCTGTTTATTTCATTTAGTTTTATTTTTCTATAATTAAGGTTACCTTAATTTTATTCTATGTTTTATTGCCGCATATAAACCCATAATACACCTTAAAAACATGTTTCGAGGGTTGAAACACATGGTAATTGTGTTTACATTCATTTCAGTGGGAAAAATTGATTTGGGTCCTGACGAAGAGTTTCAGAATGAATTAAGTTCCTGAGTCGAGGTCCCACTGCATTATAATGGATAATAAATCTAGGTGATAACTCTGCACTGATTCCCATTCCAGTGCTGGTCATGTTCTGCATGTCTCATCTATTGAGGTTACTCTTGCCTGTTGTGTTGTACCTACATCCATAATATTGTGGGTTGCATTTCCTGTATTCTTTTATACTTTCTCTCAACCCCCAGGCCAAGTCTTGGTGAATCAGTGACTCCTGTGTGTATGTATGTTTTGTTTTCACTGAAGAAGCTCATGATGCCTCTGCATCAATTGCATTGTGAAGAGCAGCTTTGTTCAAAAACATTCACTTGCTTTTTTCAGTATCCCAGACCACTTATATCCCCAGTAGCTTTGAAGGGGAAAAGAGTTTGAATTTGAGCTTTTAAAGCCCCAGAGAAAGTAAATCTGCGATTGTTTCCTATTCAGGTTAATGTGTGAATTTGTTCTGATATGTGAATCTATTTCAGCAGAAATGGATCCCCTTTCAGTACAAATACATCTCTATGTAGAAACTGAAATGGTTACTTTGAGTTCCAGCAAGTTCACAAGACAAAACCAAACTTGTCAACGACAGCTAACCAAGCCAACCTATGGAACAGAGTCTATTGTGATGATTCTATTATTTGCTGTATTGATATATGTTGGGTAGAACAAGTTTGATCCAGTTTGCTTGCACTGTTTACGTACAGCTTAAGTGGTGTATCAGGAATCTGTAAGTCTCAGAAAAAGAGATAGTAATCAGTGCATGCTCATTAAAATATTATTAAACATTGCCTGGACAGTTTGCAGTACTGCCAATTGATTTCAGCTGTTTTTAAAAAGTGAGTATTTTATCATATTTCTATTTTATTTTGTGTTTCATTCAAGTTTAATAACTTAAAGGATGTGTAATTGATGTTTGGGTCATGTGTGAGTGTTAGGTTCACCCTGCTGACAATAGTAACATTTATATACAACTACAGGTAACTCTGTTATAACCTGACTATTAGCAGATTGACCATTCTCCAAATAAAATTGTTCATTTTTGGGGGGGAATAAGAGTCTACAGAATTCGCACATCTTGATTTGGCAATTTTATTCCACTGTTCCTTGCACAAATGTTCCAGCCTTCTTCAAACCATTCAAAATGTTTTTGATAGAATTTAGATCTGGGGTCTGACTGGACGTCCTTTATTGACATGGATTTGGCTTTGGGTTGCTACCAAGCTGGAAGTTTTTCTTCATCTTCAGCTGTCTAACAGAGATTGGAGTTTGGATCTCTCCATGTTTCCCTCTTTCTTGACTAGAGCCCCAGTCCCAGTTGAAAAAAAGTATTCCCATTACCTGATGATGCCACCACCATGCTTCATATGGGTATGGGGATGTTCTTTGGGTGATGAGCTGTCTTGTTTTTGCACCAGACATGCATATCTTATAGAATTATATCCTAAAAGTTTACCTAATCTAACCTTGGTCTCGTTACACGTTTTATCACATTAAAAGTGGAAAAAGATCTGACATGATTTATCTTGGTTTATTTTATCACAAAAGCCAGCAAAGGTACCAGGGGTATGTTGACTTTTCATATCCAATCTATGTATCCAATTACTTTCACTATTTTGATATGTTTCCTGATTTGGAATAAAATAGTCAGGCTCTGCAGTGATTAGCACTGTCAAGGCTGGGGGTCGACCTGGGCACCTTTCTCTGTGGAGTTTGCATGTTCTCCCCGTGTCCATGTGGGTTTCCTCCAGTACTCCGGTTTCCTCCCACAGTCCAAAGAGATGCACAGAGGGGATTAGGCTAACTGGCTACTCTAAATTGCCCATAGGTGTGAATGTGAGTGTGAATGGTTGTCTGTCTGTGTGTCGGCCCTGCGGTGGATTGGCGACCTGCCCAGGGTGTACTCTGCCTCTTGCCGGAAGTCAGCTGGGATTGAATTGAATTGAATGTCTTTATTGTCACTGTTAGAAGAACAATGAAAAACTGTTTGGTACTTTACAGAAGCGGCGTGATAAATTAAATTAAAAACCTAGACATTAACTAAAAACTTAGAAATTAGAAAGAGAACATATATACAATGGAGGTAGCAAAAATTAAAATTAAAGTGAAGTCAACTATGTACAGTGTAACATGCAAAACTTATGTGGACCAGAGTTTATTGCTGCTTGTGACTGCTTGTGGGTAGAAGCTATTTCTAGAAGTTTTTGTCATTGAGTGATCTGTAGCATCTTCCTGAGGGGAGGGGAGAGAAAAGGGAGTGTCCAGGGTGCAAGGGATCATTGATGATCCTATTGGCCTTTCGCTGGAGCCTGTTGGTGTAGATGTCTCTTAGGGGGGGTAGTGGGGTCCCAATCACCTGCTCTGCCGCCCTCACAACCCATTGGCGGTTCTTACTGTCCTCTGCGGTGCAGGAGCTGAACCACACTGTGCAGCAGTAGGTCAGGAGGCTCTTGATGGTGGAGTGATAGAAGTTGACCAGCAGGTGATGGGGGAGGTGGGCCTGCTGCGGCTTCCTGAGGAAATACAGTCTTTGTTGTGCCTTCCCCACCTGGTGAGAGATGTTTATAGACCAGATGAGGTTGGCCAAAATGTGGACTCCTAGGAACTTACAGCTCTCCACTCTCTCCACATCCTCTCTGTTGATGTGGAGGGTGGTGTGCTTGGACCTGTTGGATTTCCTAAAGTCCACAATTACCTCCTTGGTCTTGGCTGTGTTTAAGTCCAGGTTATTGTTGTCGCAACTTCGTCTCAGATGCTGGACCTCCTCCCTGTAGGCTGATTCATCATTGTTCTTAATCAGTCCTACAATGGTGGTGTCATCAGCAAATTTTATGATGGTGTTGCTGATGTGGATAGGAGAGCAGTCATGAGTGAAGAGGGAGTAGAGGAGGGGGCTAAGGACACACCCCTGCGGTGTCCCTGTGTTCAGGATGAGGGTGGAGGAAATGTAGTTTCCCATCCTGATGTTCTAGGGTCTATTGCTGAGGAAGTCCATTATCCAGGTACACAGTGAGCTGCTAAGGCCCAGATTGCTCAGCTTCTGAACCAGTGTGTGTTGATTTACTGTGTTAAAAGCGGAGCTGAAGTCTACAAACAGCATCCTCACATAGGTGTTGCTGTTGTCCAGGTGTGTGAGGGCTGTGTGGAGAGCTGTTATTATAGCATCTTCTGTTGACCTATTTGCCCTATATGCAAACTGGTATGGATAGAGGTCTGCAGGGATGTCAGCCTTAATGTGTGAGAGGATGACCCTCTTGAAATATTTGGTGATGATGGGAGTCAGCAATTGGGCGATAGTCATTTAAGCAGCTCACTGTGTTCTTCTTGGGAACTGGGACAATGGTGGCTGACTTAAGGCAGGTTGGGACTGCAGACTGCAGTAGCGAGAGGTTAAAGATGGTGGTGAAGACCTCTGCTACCTGGTCTGTGAATGCCGTAAGTACCCTTCCTCCAACTCCATCTGGACCCGCTGCTTTCCGTGCGTCTACGCTGTGCAGGGTGACTTTGACTTGATGCTGCTGCAGCTGGATGGGGGCATGGTCCCTCTCTGGAGCAGTAGGATAGGTGTGAGCCTCCCTGTTATGTTGGTCGAAGGGGGTGAAGAACTGGTTCAGGGTGTCAGGTAAGGTGCTGTCCGTGGAGTCTACTGATGTGTGGGTGTCCCTGTAGCCGGTGAGTGTTTTGAACCCCTGCCACATGAACCTGGGATTGTTGTTGCTAAAATGCTCCTCCATTGTGTTGGCGCTTAGCCTTTTTGATGCCTCTCAGCAGGGACTGACGTGCCTCTGTGTAAGCCCGCTGGTCTCCTGACTTGAGGGCATGCTCTGAACAGGGTTTAGCCAGGGCTTCTGCTTAGGGAACACTTTGACAGTCTTTGTTGTGGTAACACAGTCTGTACAAAATTTGATGTAGGACCTCTGAATAGGGGAATGGAGCCCCAGCAGCTGTCGGTACAAGTGTGGTGGTCCTTGTAATTCAATTCCATGAGTAGTTCAGCCCTGCTGTACTACACATGTGTGGCTACCATTTGGTGTAAAAAGAATAAAATAATACACAAAATATAAATAAAACTGCCACTTCTATAGGAGCACCAGGCCGCTGCGACTGCTCGCGCCACCAACTTGCTCATTGGATTGGCTCCAGCGTCCCCCCGTGACCCTGAACAGGATTAAGTGGTAGAAGATTAGTGAGTGATATGTCATAAGGTTTCATTTTAACATTTGTTTTCACCCATCATAAGAAGTGCATTTTTTGCTTAACAGTGGTTTCAATTATTGGCAGCCCAAAAATTCAGGTGATTCCTCACCTGAATACATAAACAGCTTTGAGAGACTTCTTGCAAGTTTGAAAACACATGTAAAGGATCTTGAACCGTAGATGCATGTCACCACAGCTTATCAAATATAGGGTTGCTGATCTCAGAGTTTGTGTCCTGCATTTATTTCTTTTCCAATTTGGATGTATATTCATCAATGAAGATATGTTGGTATTTAGCAGAATTCATTGCGCTATAAATCTTCACAAGATCCCTTGCCTACCAACTGCAAATAAGCCCCACTTCAGGTCTGATCCACAACCATATTTGATCATGTTTTATAGTGGGGTTGGTAGTTTTCGTTGTGTGCAGTTCACTTTATTTGCCAAACATGCTAATGGTGTTTATTGCCAAAACTTTACATTTTGTTCTCGTCTGACCACATATATCAGAGTCACACTGACGCTTGTGAAAGTTCAGGCCCTACATTTTGTTGGTTCCATGTAAGAAAGTTAATGAATTACACAATATTAAGATGAGGTTAAAGTTGTTTCTCTCTAACAATTACTCTTTAACATATAACAGTGTTATAAGACATGACACATTTGAAATCATGCTGCATAACTGTCATTACATCACTGATCACTATCATACAATCAACAGTAAGTATTCTGTGCCTGTTTATGAGTCATATTTGTAACTGTTGGTACTGACGTGAGAAACTCAACGGTCCAAACTTAAAAGTTATGTAAATAACATATTAGCTCTTCTCTCTTTTCTCTCATGTACCCTCTCTGGCTCTGTCTTTCTCAGGTGGATGTTATAGAACATGAACCTCATGGAACCTCAAGTGAGGCCGACCAAGTGAGTATGGCATACTCACACGCACATGCAAATGATTTCCACGTACAAAAATAACTAACCAAGAGATGTTTGAACAGACTTGGCCATTCGTGTGCATGTCAACTTGTGTTAGTGCATGTGACAAGGTCTCAGCGGACAGTGAGGCACTGTTAGGGAATGTTTGCTTTGCCATTCAGATGGATTTCTCTCTCTCTCTGTGTGTGTGTGTCCCTCTCTCTCTCTCTCTCTCTCTCTTTCACACCTCCTCTTGCTTCCATATGCCCTGAGAACCTGTAGATAATCTTAGCCAGTCGTGCCCAGTAAAGCCACAGAACTGACATCTCAAACGCAAAGCACTGTAGTGCTTACTTTAATAGATAGTTCTGTGAAAGTGTGTATTTTGTAGGTAGCAGAAGTATTGTTTGGTAAAACCAACTTAAGAGAGTGATGAAGAGCAGGAATCGTCCTCCATCATCTTCTGCTTCTTTTTGCAGTGGGGTGGCCAGATCTGACAGCAAGATCAGCGCCAAAGCCCTGTTTGGTAAGTACACAATGGAAATCCTCCTTTTCTGTTTTTTGGGTTTGTTTTAGTAGTATATTAAAAAGAAGGGTTATAATGGTGTATTCTTGTATTAATACTTTACTGTCCAGCTTTTTTCCTGTTTAGTATATGCACTTGTAGCAAAAAATATAATCACATAATGCATCTTTATGTGAGAGTTTTTTAATTGTAAACCGAATTGTTCCTACAACACTGGATTCATTGTATTCACTGTAGTCAACTGTTGACACAAATTTACACACTGGAACCATTCTACCTTATCTTGATCTTATTTTTTAATTAACATTTTTGTCCTAGTCTAATTTTAGCAATCATATTTGACATAATTTTAAACACACACACACACACACACACACACACACACACACACACACACACACACACACACACACACACACAC
>JAQLOM010000012.1:16930120-16940446 GCA_030068315.1 Chrysichthys thysi | reverse complement strand
CATTGTTTTTAAAGTATTCCACAATCTTTTTATGCACTCTTTCACAGATTGGAGAGTCTCTGCCCATCTTTACTTCTAAGAGACTCTGCCTCTCTAAGACATTCCTTTTATGGCTAATCATGTTACACACCTGATATCAATTAACTTAATTAGTTGCTCAATTTTCTCCCAGCTGAAACCTTCTTGCCTTTTCAGCCATTCGTTGCCCCCGTGCCAACTTTTTTGGGACCTGTAACAGGCATCAAATTTGAAATGTGCTCATTCAGTGGATAAAGGTGTACAATTTCCCAATTTGAACCTTTGTTATGTTATCTATGTTCTGTTGTGAGTAAAATATTGGCTCATGCAATTTGAAAATCTTTTAGTTTTCATTTTATTCAACTTTAAAGAATGTCCCAACTTTTCTGGAATTCAGGTTGTACCAACGGTCACCATACACTCTAATACATGCTTGGAAAGGGAGCAGTAAGGGAGGATCATTCAGGTGATTAATATTGAGAGTTTCTTAGACCATCTGAGTTGAAAAGGATTTATGGCAGCTGCAGTAAAGCAAACATAACACTAGATGACTGTAGAAGAGAAAGAAGCCAATACTTAATCAGAGCAGATCATATACTATTTGGCCTTTGATCCTGATAAAAATTGTACTTCACTGTTGTCCTGTCAGTACATGTCTAAATGGAAGAAACATTCAGACACCCTGTTGAGGCATAGGCTGCTGAGTGGAATATTTTTTTTCTGGAGAATTGAATTTGATGGGTAGGAGTTTTTATTACTTAAAAAAATCTGAATGAAGTATTAATTTTCTTCAGCAAATTATAAAAATTGAATGGACCATCAGTATAATTGGTAACGTGTTTAGGTGTTCATGTAATATTCTGAAGAGTACTAAGTTGTGAAAATGCTAAAGTTTATGGAAATGAGTGTGAATTCACTTAGAAGTTGGTATTGAGAACAGCTGTGTGTTCATTTTTATCTGTTTGTGTGTATTCATGTGTTACCTCCAGCTTGCTTCCTTATTACTGTTTTGTGACTAGTCTGTCCTCACAAAACTGCACCAAAATGTGGCATCGAGGTTAGTCTCTGGGTGTATACACAAACTTTTTATTTACTAGGATATTTAGAAAGTCAATAATCTGTCTTAATTCCTAGTAAAAGAAACCACATCGCATATCTATATCTATAAAAAAAATCTATCTAGGTAGAGCTTCCAAACAGAAATCCTAAAATTGCCTTACCTTTAAAATAGCTTTTTTGCATGCTGATTGCCTTGGTGTATAATACTTTTTTATTTAATTATTTAAATTGTAGAAATGTTTTACGGCAGTGTTGGTTTACAGTCCTGTGTGCAGTTAGTGGGTCGCAAATGATTTATATCTCCATTTTTATTTTCCACACCAGAACAACGCAAGAAATACTCCAACTCAAACTTCATCATGCAAGAAACTTCTCAGTACCACGTCCAGGTAAGACAGCCACCTCCCTGTACCTCTTTTTGACTTTCTATACCATTCTCTTCTTCCACTAAGTATTGCTTTTGTTTCTTGCTAAACTGAGAATGGAGGTCAAATGCTCACTGTTCTTCCAGTGACTCTGTAAATGTAGTTAATGTTTAAACGCAGGGCAGTTTTTTTTGTATCATTGCAATAAAACACTTACAGCAACTGGCTTGCTAGCAGAATTATCAGATGTGACCACACTGAATCACTCTATGGGTTTTATAAAGACTCACGCATTTTTGTAATGACTGGGTTGGGTAATTAAATCCATCTTTCTCCAACCCTGTGTCACACATATATTGTACATGTGCACTTAAACAAGCATGCACAAACAGTGGTAAACTCCCGATATTTCCATGCTTACACTTACATTTTAATATCGGATCACTGGTGCTGAGTTCTGTTTTGATCAGGCCTGAGAGAACCGCGCAGCAGAAAAAGTACCTTATTAGTCGCATCACATATGGTTTGATGGATCATGCTTACCCTTGCCCTCTGGACTAATGATCATTAGACACTGCTTGTGGACGTAGTTTCACATATTCGTTAGAGAGCAAAATTTGAAAAGTGATGACGCTGTAGTGTGTTAAAGGACCATACTAGCTTTTAATCGCTATAAGCAAAATGAGTCTTTTTAGAAAGAGTCCTCCTTTGAATATTAGTTACAGGTCTGGGACTTTTTTTGCTTGTTGTCATTTGCATTTTTTGGCTCATTAGGCTTAAAATGATCTTTGGTTCTCTTTCAAAGCCTTAGTGCAAGATTTGTTTAAGATAGTGCCCATAGTGTGTTTGGTTAAATGTTTAATGCATTTACAGTGACCTGGATTCATAATGGATGATGTTTTAAATGAGCATTGTTCTATTAGAGTTAACCTTTGGTATTGTTCATATACAGGTGTGTTCTTGCTTTGTCTCCCTCTCTCTATCTTTCTGTCTCTCTATCTCTCTCTATTGCTATGACACAATTCCTAAATGTATATACAGTGGAACCTTGGATTGCAAATATAATTTGTTCCGGAGACGTGCTTGTAATCCAAAGCACTCGTATACCAAAGCGAGTTTCCCCGTAAGAAATAATGGAAACTCAGATAATTCGTTTCACAACACACAAATATTTGTATAAAAATGATTAATACAAAATAGAAAGTAAAAATACATAAAACTGTCATGAATCAGCCCATGCGGCGTGCACGTGCAGCACACCTGTTCTAAAGATTGCTTATTGTAAAGATTACTTCCGGGTAATACTTTCCTCCCGACCACCAGCGTGTGCACAGAGACTCGCGTCGTGCTCGGCGCATCACATGGGTGGCAACAGGTGTGCCAGATTGGGACTGATTGTGGGAACTATAAAAAGACTCACACAAGAACGCCAAGATCGCGAAGCATTAGTTGCCATTTCCCACGCTCTTGCCATGCCTTACTATTCCCATGTTTGCTTTCTCCTGTTTTGACCAAGTTTCTGTTTCTTGTTATTCTCATGTTTATACCAGTCTCTGATATCCTGTTTGCACCTCGGTTGACCTTTGTCATGACATGTGTCCACCTCAACCCCACCACACCTGAGAAAAACAAAATAACCTGCACTTTACCTTTAAAAAGAATCATGGCTGGTGTGAGGGGGAGGAAAGTGTTGAGAGGATGACTTTCACTACAACTTACGGAATCACTGCAGTCTGTCGACTCACTGGGATATTTCTTTTTGTGCGACTTTAACAAGGAAACTATGCAATGATTGCTGCTTTTGCCTCCTTTTGAGGATTTCATGGAAATGCGACATTGCATTGTCATTAAACAGATTCAATATAAAACAGATCGCTTGCACTGCTACAGCCTTATTCAGGTGGTGCTTTTCTACAAAGTTTTGTACTCTTTCCCACATCTTACACATCTCCCTGATCTCATTTGTGAGGGATTCCTTAGTCTTTTTCTATGCTAGCGCGGATGTTGACTACGAGTGAGTCACAAAAATTAGCTGTTTATATGACTTGACTATACGAGTGAGTGAGAGAGAGAAGTTGTGATCACGTGAGGCTCAGTAGACGAAGCGTATGCATACTACTCGTATTGCAAGACCTCGCTCGTTCAAGTCAAAATGTTTTAAATTTCTTGCTCGTCTTGTAAAACACTCCCAGACCACGTTACTTGCAATTCAAGGTTCCACTGTATATATACAGTGGGTATAGAAAAGAATCACCCCCTTCGAAAAATTCCCAATTTTTTTGCTTTACAGCCTTAAATGAAAACGCACACAAAAAATATTTCTTCCCAGCTTTACTTACTCAATGCAACCTATAAGATCCAAGAGCTACAGTTCAGAAAAATTATAAGAAATCAAAAACAAGACATACTGAGATTAATAAAGGATAACACCCCCCATTTCAATATTTTGTTCAACCACCTTTTGCTTTAACCACTTTGTTGAACCACCTTTTGTTCTATTAACTTTGCACAACTAGATTGAGCAATATTTAGCCACTCTTCTTACAGAAGTTCGGTCAAATTGGATGGTTAGCGTTGGTGGACTATCTTCAAGTATTTCCACAGATTCCACATTCTGCCCAGCTTCGTCTTTCTGGCAGAGGGTAGCAGGCTTTCCTCAAGAATTTGAGTATATTTTGCCCCATCCATTTTTCCTTCTACCCTAACAAGAACCCCAGGCCCTGCAGCAGAGAAACACCCCCACAAAAGGATGCTGTGACCTCCATGCTTTACTGTAGGTATGGTGTGTTGTGGATGGTGAGCTGCATTGGATTTCCATCAGGTGTACCGTTTGGTATTGAGGCCAAATAGTTTGATTTTGGACTCATCTGACCATAAGACCTTTTTCCTTTTTCCTTTTTCCAGAATCTTCAAGGTGCATTCTGGCAAAGCTCAAACGAGCCTTAATGTGGCCTTTCTTGAAAAGTGGCTTTTTCCTTGTGACCCTCCCGAACAAGCCAGAATTATGGAGCACTTGTGAATTTACTGTCACATGCACACAATGACCACTCCTAGAAAGTGGCCATTGGCCTCTTGGTAGCTTGTCTTACCTCCTTGCTTTTCCATCCAGTTTGGAGGAACCCAGGGAGGGTCCTGGTTGTACCAAACGCTTCTTCATGATGGACTTTACTGTGCTCCTTGGGATTGATAAAGCCTTTGAGTTTTTTTGTATCTGTCTCCTGCATTATATTTGTGTGCACAACTCTACCCCTGAGATCTTTTGAAAGTGGCTTGCCACCCATAGACACTTTGCTGTTTGTTGCACAAGGGAATGCTCCAGGAACAGCTGTTTTTATGTTTCACTAATCACACTGATTACAGTTGATCACAGGCAGAAGCCAGTAACCATGGTCTGCAATGGAAATGGTGTTTACTTACACCTGATTGAGTTTACAAATATTGTTTAGGAGGGGTGTGATCCTTTATTAATCTCAGTATTTCTTGTTTTTTATTTTTTACAATTCTTCAGAACTGTAGCTGTGATATCTTTCACTTGAATGTTATAGACTGCATTGAGTAAGTAAAGCTGGAAAAATATTGGTTTGAGTGTTTTCATTTAAGACTGTAAAGCAAAAAAAAAGGGAATATTTCAAAGGGGGCAATTCTTTTCTATACCCAACTGAAGTCCAAACTTCATTATGACAGTGAGGAGGTTAAAATATAATGCTCACTAGAACAGAATTAGTAGGTACAATTAGAAAAGGTCGAGACTTTACTTGCATGGAACATGAAATTGTATGGTTTATTTTGTTTTATTTATAAGGTAATGTCCAGTTTGGGAATAAGCGTACTGTTTAAAAGGTTAATCATGCCCCATGTATACATTTGCAGCTTGTATAAATTTAGAAATATTACACTGAAGCTGTGCTTGCATTAAAGAGTTGTGATAACATTGTACACTGTATGCTTTTTAGCATCTGTCCACATTTATAATGGACAAGACGGAGTCAATAGCCACAGTAGATGATGCAGTGAAGAAACTCATCCTTCTGGATTCTAAAGGTAAAATCTGGACCCAAGAGATGCTGCTGCAAGTCAGTGACAAAGCCATCAAGCTCCTAGACTGTGATACAATGGTAAGTATATTTAGGTTTTTTTTTTCTTTTTTTGCCTGTGTCTGCATGTGTGTGCAACTAAGAAGGAACGTGGCTACTACAGAAGCTCAGATCTCATAGGCAATTATCTAACATCAGCTCTGATAGAGTACTGTTTCATACTTTCTCACGGCTGATTTCTATTAGCGCATTTGTTACATAAAGCATTTATTTATAAACGTAAGTTAAAAGCTATATTCCAATCATTATCTATGCTGGCAGTCATAAGACTGGCTAGAGAAACAAAGTGTTTATTCTGGCCTTGAACTTTGTTTTATTTTAAAGCTCAGATTGTGCTGCCCTTTAACCCTCATAGACCTTCATAGCTCTTTACCCTGTCAGATAAGAGTTTTTTTATATTTAAATATAGCTTATTTTAAGTGCTAGTTTTAGATGTCACAATGTAGTGATACAGTATAGAGGCTTGCACTAGTAGTGAAAAAGCAGTAGATGTAATGCTAATTCAGCCCGAAAGTTCAAAATCTATTTTTTATATTCGTTTTACCCTATAACAGTGTAATTTTAAAGGCAGTGATGATTATAAGTTTGTTTTTGTTTTTTTTGCGTTTTTTTTGGTATTTGCTTTTTTAATCTAAAGCTTTAACTGGCATGAAATGGAAACTATAAAAAAATTGTATTTACTTTATTTCAATATGAAAAATATCTGCATAAAAGATGTATTACTAGATTTATATAGGCATCAAAGGGTAGAATGTCATTGAGATAGGCTCTCAGGTCTCAGTGGTAGTGTGGTGGTGTGCCATCTTGCTTTTAAAAATGGGCATAGATAACTGTTGAAGTGTGTATAGATTTTTTTAGGGCCCTTCTACCCTATGTGGCCAAATGGGATGTGGCCGCCTAACTATCACACTCGAATGTGCTTGTTGATCATCCCATTCTAGATTTAGTCCCCCTTTGTTATTATAATAAGCTCCACTCTTCTGGGACAACTTTCTACTAGATTTTGGAGGATGGCTGTGAGGATTTATACTCATTTAGCTACAAGAGCATTACTGAGAGCAGGCTCTGATGTCAAGAGACCTGGAGATCACTTGTGCACAGGATTATTGTATTACTGAAAGATGCTCAACCCCTTAGTTCCTGTGAAGTAATGATACAGCATACATCCTGTACCAATGTGTGATTCCAATTTTGTGGCAGAGGTTTAGCGAAAGAACACATAGATGTGATGATCAGGTGTCCACATACTTTTGGCCATACAGTATAACATAGCCTTATTAAGGGCAAAAGTGCAGTCTGATGTACTATATACTATATGCATAGGATGTTATTTCCTTTTAAGGTACTTGCAGTGCTCTTCTTTCAAATGCTTTGCTAATCCTTTTCTCTCTACCTCTCTAGTTTCTGTCACATTTCCCATCGTATATCTGTCTCCTTTCAACAGGAGGAGCTGGAGAACTTCCCTCTCTCTATAGTCCATCACAGTCAGACAGTGCTGAATAAGACACGGTACCCATCTGTCCTGGTGTTGGTCTGCCAGGACAGTGAGCAGCACCGACCAGACATTCACTTCTTCTGTTGCGATGAGGTGGAGGTGCGGCACACAAATGCTCATAGGCTTGGATGTAAATTGAAGGCTGTAAAATGAAAATAAAGTGCTACATTGTCTTTGTGGTGTTTATAAAGTGTACCTTTGCTTATACATGCACTAAATTGCACTGTGTTTCTTTATGAAGTGTGAGTTGAACAATAAACAATAAGCTCAGCATCACTTAATGTGTGTGTGAAAATATGTAAGGGATTGATAGACTCTTATTTATAACTCTCTGTACTACTAGACATTATTAGACAGTGTCATCATGTCCGCATCAGAGAGCAGTATTCTTCTGAAGGTTTATTTATCCATAGCACACAATGCAATTAAAATTTTTTTTAATTACTTCAGGCGGAAATCGTGCACGCTGACATCGATAGTGCTTTGGGGGACAATAAAAATGGCATGAAGATGAGACCTCAGACACTAAAGTAAGTTTAGGCTATAACTGGTGTATGGTTCCATACAGTAAGTACATTGAGGAGGAACAAAACAGGAACTAAAGGTACTTGGATTTAGTTCTAGTTCATTTTCCACCACTCCCAGTAATGTCAGTAAAAGTGACTGCATCATTATTTTAAAATTCATGGATGCCATTGTTAATTTCAACATGAATGAAAAACATTTTTTAACATTTAAACAACATTTAAACAACAAAAGCAGAAGTAAGCAGTAAGCCAAAATATTGTGTTTGTGTACGGTATGTTTTTCTGTGTCTGTAACACGACATGTATAATTACTGAACAGTCCTGTTAGCTCCACTCCCAACTTCCATTAGTTCCTTTTGATGCCTGTTAATAGTTACCAAAAACCATACACCTGAAACTTTTGGTACTAGATCACCCCAGATCAGTCTGCTTGCATATTAAATTTGTTAAAGTGCTATTCTTGCAGACACTATGATCTCGCTGCTGATAGTAAACACACTCACAAAGTCTCCTGTTGCAGGGTGAACCAGGAAAAAATGAAGCGGCATCGAGAGACGATTATCCCACCCTCGGAATCAAAAGATTTTTCTTCTGGGATGAAAGGGCGCGTGGCAGCAATGGACATGCAAAGTGAGCCAAACGCATGTATAGGATATATGCAGTGCTACCTCATATCCATTGTATAATTTTATTAATGTACACCTGCCCATCTATGTGTGTGTGTGTGTGTATGTGCCAGATATAGAAAGACGAAGTTCAGTACAGCAGGACACAGAATCCCATGAGAAATTAGCCCAGCGCATTGAAAAGGAAGTGGTGAGTGCTCTTATCACTGAGTAACATCAGAAGGAATACATACACATATGTGCAAAGCGCTAAAAACCACTCAAACACTGAGCACATCAGATGAATGGTAACCACAGGCCAGGTTTAATGATGTAACTGCAGTTATCTCTAACTGTATGGGTGTGTGTTTGTTGTTTAGCAAATCCTGAACTGTGCTCTGGACGACATTGAGATCTTTGTTGCGCGGCTGCATAAAGCCGCAGAAGCCTTTGCCCAGCTCAACCAGCGTAATAAGGGCAGAAAAAATAAGAAAAGAGGACCAGCAGGTATATTCTGTTCCCTGCCCCCTTCCTGCATTCAGTCATCCTGATTAGTCCACGTTCTTTTTTTTTTTTTTTAACATTTTGTGTATAGTTTAATATTAATGGCCAACAATGGTAAGCATTACTTTGCTGCTTTATTTTTTATGCCCAGAGGGGATGTTAACGCTAAGAGCTAAACCACCATCTGAGGCAGAGTTCATTGACAGTCTTCAGAAACTGAAGCTCTCCTTCAATCTGCTGGTGAGATTTATTGTGCAATCTGCTTTTATCTGTCACACCCTCAGACACAAACACACGCACAAGCCTGTTCCAAGTTTAAGTCAGTGTCTGGACTTGTGGCAAGTGACATTTTAAAAAAACAAAATGATACAATGTCCGACTTCTTTAAACCCTTGGACTAAGACTAAAAAGACTAAACTAAGAAAATGTCTACTCTGTTCCACAGATATTTATTCCTGTCCTGAGTGCACATTAAACCTCCTATTTCATTAATGATGCTTAAAATAAGGCTATAGTTTCAATGTAATTTTAAATGTATACAGGTAATGGTCCCAAATTATTACTTTGTCTGATGTACTGGGCATCACTGGACAATATGACACCTGTCGTGTTACTCTATCTTTTGTCCACGAATCTATTCTAAGTTAATGACGCAGTATGGATTTAATATAATTAAGGCATGGACAGATACGAATGAAAAGGAACAGCGATAGTCATATGAGCTTGTTCACCTTGTGCCCCATCTACAGGCCAAACTGAAGAAGCACATTCAGAATCCTAATGCTGCAGAACTCATTCACTTCCTGTTTGGACCCCTTGAAATGGTAAGGATTTCAAGCAAGTATACACTCACAGATACATGGGCAACAGCTCATAACTGTGTTGCTGCAGATCGTGCAGAACTGTGGCAGTCCTGACCTGGCTCGCTCAATCATCTCTCCTCACCTGTCTCGTGAAGCGGTGGATTTTCTGAGAGGACACCTGACTCCTAAGGAGATGACCCTTTTTGAACTGCTGGGGGATGGTTGGACAAGACCCAGGTAATAGTGGTGCTGTTTGCTATATAGAATGGACGTGTTGATCTTCTAGGGTTTTGTTAGAGTTAGAGCACTTCATTGCAGATTGAGCGGATTGCAGTGCAACACAGTATGATGATTTCCTAGATTAATGCTGGGAATAAAGCTGATAATGCGCTGCATCAGGTACATTTAAGCAGGGAGGACAGTGATTTTTTTTTAGTGACAGTGGCCCTCTACACCTTATTAAAATTCAAAAAAGCAAAGGTTTTTCAGCAAAAATAAACACAGCAACCTTAAGATAAAGTCAGTCTTATTTTATGTAAGCTCTGAGAGTATGGACTTTATATTTTAAAATGATTGTGTTGCCCTATCGCCTATCTCCAGGCTCTTCACAATTATAATACAGCCTCATGGTAGTGTTAGAACTGGCCGTGAAGTGCACATTGTAGGTAAATGTTTTGTGAGCCGGTTTTATATATATATATAGTACTGTGCAAAAGTACTAATATAGTACTGGTACAAGTGAAGAAATTGTGATGCCTTTAACCCTCTCCAGGCAGGCATTGCAGATTTGCAACAGTCAAAATATCAGATTTTTCCTGTTAATAAAATTCAATTTGAGCCTGAAAGGGTTAAAGGG
>JAQLOM010000012.1:16829876-16842025 GCA_030068315.1 Chrysichthys thysi | reverse complement strand
TTCAGGGTCACGGGGGGAAGCTGGCGCCAATCCCAGCTGACATCGGGTGAGAGGCGGGATACGCCCTGGGCAGGTCATATATATATGTATATAATTTTATTTTATTATTATTTTTTTTAATATCCTCCAATAACACTCTAGGGTTGAAATTTTGAATTCCCAAGTATTTCAATCTGTGCCCTCTAAAGGGTTAAAGCAATCACTTGTCCTCTAAAAAAAAGTCACGAGGGTGATCCTAAGATCATTAGACTTCTTATGTAAGCAAACAGCACTGCAGCCCACAGTGTGCCCCAGGAGCTTAAGGAGCTATAACGTAAGATAAATAAAGAGCCATATAAACGTGACGCTGAACGACTGAATGATATCACGAAATGGGATGAGTGATAGTGACTTATGCAGACACGCTTCTTCGCAAAAATGAACCCTGCCTTAACCAGTAGTCCAACCCAATGCTCTGAATGACATTCTGAGGTGTTTTACATTTTGTCTACTCTAAGAGTAGCAAAAAACATATGATTCAGTGTTGGTTTTGCTCAAATCTGCAGCTCTCATGCTGTGGTCCAGATTCACCCCACACCTTTTTTAATCCAACCAGCTCCATGTTCACCTTGGCCTTGAAGGAATCGCCGCCTAAGTATAGGAACAGTCCAATTAATAGAAGGACATGTTAATCTGGGGAGACAGGAGCGTGCACATCAGTCACGTTTCGTTTTTTTTTCCATTCTCGACAGCTCTCTCTATCTCTCTCTCTCTCTCTCTCTCTCTCTCTCTCACTCTATCTCGCTCTCTCATTCTAAAACCTCACTTGCTTGTTCCCTTAAAAAGCCCCTGAGTAGCTTTTGACAGACAGGTGCTATTGAAGTGTGCTCTGTAACTTGCTTGCACAACTAAAAGCTCCCCCTGGCATAGTCGGCTCTTTAGGACGTGAAGGGAAGGGAAACTGGACTGAATTAAGCAGGTGTGGGTTCACCTCCTCCTCACCAAATCTGGAGTGGAGGTGCAGGAGGGGAGTGAACAAAGACTGCACTTGGAAGCAACACACTTTGAAGGACCAGGAACCAGGAACTAGTTAGCTAGGACAAAACCACAAACCACAGAGCATGGGGGTAAACAAGAAAATGGGAAACTGGAACAGTTAGCTAACTAAACACAAGCAAGACCACAACTATTTATATATATATAAATATATATATATATATACACACACACACACACATCATACACCGCACACACCCAAAACGAGACAAAGGTGAGGAAACAGGGCCAGGGAAGCGACCATGGCAGAGCCAGAGCAGGAGAGGAGGAGCTGTGAAACACCATTACCACATCACGACTTCACTGCAACGGTCAACCCTCGGCGGGACGGATCAAGGGAAGGGAAGGGAAGGGAACGGAAGGGAAGGGAAGGGAAAGCATAACAGAAATCAACAGACAACGTGCTAGTAGGGTAGTTCTGTCAATATAAACTCATACATTAGAGGGTTGTCCGTCTCCATGGTAACACCCCATGGGGGAGGAGGGGAGAGGGGCAGAAGCTAGAGTTTACGGGCCAGGGAAGCATGGCAGGGCTGTAGGGAGCAAGGGGCAGTTCCGCACATCTCCTCTCCTGTCATCGTTCAAATAAATTAAGATGATGCAGCACCTTTATCCCACAGGCTTTACGAGGGAGCCCGACCGCACTGAATCACAGGGCCGCGTTCTAAGATGGCGCACGGAGAGGAGTCTGAACGAAGTCAAAAGTCAGAACAAGCATGACGATCGGTGTTCAGGGCTGAAAACCAAGCGAGTGGACTTCCGCTGATCATGCAGAATGCAGCGCATCATTCATCTGCTCTTACCAGGTGGTGTGCATTAAAAATGCATCGCTGACTGTAATCGGAATTCTAACAAAGCAAAATTTCCTTTTTCTTTTCTTTCCAAGAAGGCATTCATTTTGGCCCCGTTTACATGTGGCAAAGATGCAAAATGTATACACAGGGGGTCCTCAGGTTACGACACCGGCCCGTTCCTACAACAGTGATGTAACCCGAATTTTGGTGCAAGTCGAAACACACCCTAGCCTAAGTCACTTCCACAGATGTACAATCATAATGTAGAACATAAAAACACAACTAAGCCACAGAAAAAGGAAAAGGACATAAATATACTGTACTGCACACTGCACTGTAGGAACAGAAACACTGACATCCGATATCCGTCTCTTTACAATGTCTGATTTCACTTCCATCGTGATGGCTTTCCTCTTTGTCGAAGCACTACCGTCTGAAGACTCTTATTTTCATTTAGGAGCCATGATAAGAGCCAAAAAGTTGCCAAACAAAGCAACACAAACGGAACACTTGTGCTTTTTATTTACAGTCAACTTCGCCAACTTCCTCACTCATACACTGTGTTGCTGCGTATTCTTCCGCCACACGCAATTAAACTAATTCGCCCACATAGTCAACGCTAAAGGCATAAACCGAAACACTCGCTTCTCAATTTTTTAAAGTTTTTATGGGAGCGAGCGTCGTAAAATCGAAATGTCATATGTCGAGACTGTTGTAACCCGAGGACCTCCTGTATGTATATATATATATGTGCAGGCAATTTTCCAGACAAGAAGCATAGCCCTAGATAGCACACGTCAATGACATCACAACCAGTTCGGTTTGCTAACTGAGAAAACGTCTGCACATTATCGGGGGGTTTTTTTTTCTTTTTTTTTTCCCCACCCTTGAATATAAAGTGTGATTTAAACCTGACAGTATTGTAAAACTACACCCCTTTCTTGAAGACAGTGAGCAGATTGAATAAATCATCAGTGTGTAATAAGCAGATTCAGCTCCCTTCACACAAACTTTCCCCCCAGTGATTAATCGACATCACCTATTTTTGGAGCATGGTTAAGCGTGTAGCACATGACCGACTACAAACTCAATAAATATTCCTCTAAAAGTACGGAAAGAATTAGACCGAAGTGCATGTACTGGCAGAGAAGCGATGGAGATCTCATGCCGACGTTTTCCCAATTAGCAAACAAGCTTCGAGACGCAACTTGTGCCCATTGTGCCGACGTTGGCTAGATACGCGTGTGCTATCTGGGTCACAGTAGATGCATTTACATGTTGCTTTTAAACGCATGCACGTCGGCGAGGGTGGATTTCACGGTTTTTGTTTTGTTTTTTTCCAGTGGCATTATGCAAACAAGTACTCACCAAGGGTACCCCAACACCGTCATTTCCCCAGGTGAGACCTCTTCCTCAGTAAAAGTACTTCATTTGGCTGGACTGCATTTACACCAAACTGAAATCTAAACACAGCACGAGGTGCTCAGGCTGCTCCATCGTATCCTGTATGTGCATTTACATCTCATCCGAAGAAAAAAAAAAAAAAAACAGACTGTGCATACAGATTGCCAGGTGTAAAAGGGGTCATAGCCTTTTGGAAAACTGTCGCCTTTTCCTTAACATTTAACATGTAAAACATTGTATATGGAATGAAATGACGAGCTATGAAATATGGAATTATTTCAAATCGCACATAATAACCCCAAAAAGAAATAAAATTAGGGAGGTTGTATTTTTATCCCCCCTATTCCTTGTTCATTTCAATAAAGGTCATGCATGTATCAAAGGGTCAAGCTTGCCTCCTGATCTGCACTCTACAGCCTTGCCTGACAGTAGGGGTTATAAAAGGTCAGGTAGTTAGGGTGGGGGTCTGTTGGGTAAGGGTTGGGTCTCTTACCAGCCTGGACAGAGACTCACTTGAGCGTGAGGCGAGGGTCTCCATAAGGGGCATAAGGAGAAATGTTTAGTACAAACTCCTTGGGAGGGTAGGAGCTCCACCGCTGCTGCTCTGAATTGCTGTCATTGTTATTCCAAAAGTCTCTGTCTAGATCACTAAAGGCCAGAAAGAGACACACATCCATGAGACACAGCATATCCATTCATCAGTCATCCATCTAATCCGTCCGTCCATCAATTAGTCGTAACTGTAGCCAGGGTTCCACGAAACCCCCGAAGGCTGTCCTCGCCGAAAGATAGCATTTAAAGGGGTGTAAATCTGAAGCGGCTTCGAGTCAATAATAGAGACGCTGGAGGAAAACACAAAGTGTCTTTTGGCAAAAGAGAACAGCCATAAAAAGCACAGAAGAAAAACAATGCGGATTCAGTAACTCGGATACGATCGGCGAAACAAAAAAGGAAAGTGACAGAAACACAGCTAGATCATATAAATGTCAGTGCGTGCATGCACAACTTAATCGACGGATTATACAAACGCTGAATTCGACCCACGTACTTTGCTAAGGAGGGAAAAGAGAGTTAGCCGAGAAACGGAGAATGTACAAACGTTATGGAGAAACACTGGTGGAAATTTCCATTCTGCACCTTCAGAGTTGTACTGCACTTTACTTGAAAATAGGAGGGGAGAAAAAATGTCAGGTGGGTTACAGGAGTAACATCGAGAGAGAGAGAGAGAGAGAGAGAGAGAGAGAGAGAGAGAGAGAGAGAGAGAGAGAGATTCATAAACTCATAAAGAGAAGAAGCAGTTTTCTCAGTGCCCACAGAAGCAAACAAAATAAAGCCATTAAGTGTAACTGCTTTGGAAACATAAAAAAAGACATTTGTGCATCAGCACCACCTGCAAGCAGACACATACGGATGCGCTATTATTATTATTATTATTATTATTATTATTATTATTATTATTATTATTATTATTATTCCTAGAGCACAGCTGCATTACAGAGGCAAGTGAACTACATTTTTCATGAGTCACAAGTGCGAGATCAAACGAGCTCTCCAGGATCGTGAAAAAGAACTCGCACCAATAACAACAGCTGCGCAACAACACGACGCATCCACCCCACTTAACTCTCACTTACAGGCAGCACTTATGACTGCCAAGCACCTCTTTCATACACACACACACACACACACACACACACACACACACACACACACAAAAGTGAAATCCTCTATTGAGAAAAGATTCATTTACTGCGCGTGCCTCTCCTCGTAGCGCTTAAGCATTGGAGATGCTATCAGTCCAGGAAGCGGAATTATGCACAATGGCAAAGAAGTTTTGGCGTCGAGTGAGCTGATATGGTTTTCAACCTAAGCAAATCAGATCATAATGACGCCCTTGCAGCAGATGAAATGCGACGTTTTAATGTAACAAGAAAGGGAAAAAAATAGTCAGTCGTACAGAGTTGGAAGGGAATAAAGGACAGGAAGTAGGAACATTTCATGGTGCGAGTCACATGACTATCAGCAGAGCTCATTAACTGTCTTGGCATCAGACTTACCGAGTTGTGTGATCTCATCCCACCACAGACAAGGTGAGAGAGAGAGCGAGAAAGAAAGTAAGACAGAGAGAGAGAGGGAGGGAGGTTAATTTAGCGAGAGTGTGTGTGAGATGCTCTCCACCTACTTGATGGCTTTCTTCTCTCCTCGGCCTCGTGCGGAGTCTGGAGTGCCCACTGATTCGACCCCTGGTTTGTTTCTCTTTCCCTAGACAGGGAGAGAGAGAGAGAGAGAGGGAGAGAGAGAGAGAGAGGGAGGATGGCAGAGTGAGACAGATAATGAGATAAAGCCTCCTAATTAAACCTAGAAACACAACTTTGGAGTGCATCCACCCGGTCTGTATTGTAAGCCATTATCCTTTTCACTGTGCTCCTCCTGCAGCCCCCCATCTCCCTCTCTTTCTCCCTCACGTCTGATTGCCGACATCACACTACATCTGTAATTACTGCACACACATATTTACGCAGAACCGCCTGGTTTAACTGCATCACTTCACGGCTGTGTCACTGAGCCGTGGCCTCGGTGGACAGGAGACAAATAACACTTCACCTCGTTTCAGCTTCCCGAAACCATCCTTTCAGTACATCTCATACTTTCTTGGTCTCCATATTTTACAGAAAACATGGCGGGAAAATAATCCACATTCCACCCGCGCTGCTTCTCAGATACTGAGCACTGAGAGTGGACCAATTAAAACAGCACGCACATACAGCACAAGCAAATTTCACACCTCACGTAGTCTGGAGTTTCATCCTTCTTTATCCCACTTTCTTTAGCTGGACTACTACTGATGGCTGTGTGCAGCTTGCTAAAATTTGTTCCATCTCTCTGCTGGTGGGTTCCAAGCCGTATATGTATGTAACCTGATTAGGAAAAAAATGCCCAAATCCAGTAAGGCCACATGATGTGCTTGTTTATGATGTTGGGAACATTACTGCAGTTTTTCCCCCCAACTTAACCTCTAGCCAACGCATATGCGTGAACACTTCGGTCTAAAAAACTGGACATATTTCCATGTTTTGCAAAAAAGAAAAGAAAAGAAAAGAAAACCTGTTGACTCAGATCTGACTCATAAAAGAAATCGAAGGTCAGTAAGGTCGCTAAATTGTCAGTTAACATTCACCCGCCACTTTAATAAGGACACCTGCGCTTTAATGCCATTATCCAATCAGCCATTTACGTGGAAACTGCACCATTGATAAAATCAAACAGATACAGGACAAGAGCTTCAGTTAATGTCCCTATCAAGCATTGGAATAGATGGGGGAAATGTAAATCCCCCCATTAGAAACATTTTGCTGATAAGAGACTTCAGAAGAGAATGACTAGACTGTTTCCAGCTCACAGAAAGATTTTGGTAACTCAAATAAGCACTATTTACAACCATGGTGATCAGAAAAGCATTACATGTCGAATGTTGAGGTGGATGGCCTACAACTACAGAACACCACATCAGGTTTCACTCCTGTCAGCCAGGAACAGAAATCTGACTACATGTTCGCTCAAACTGAATGGTTGAGGAGAGGAGACTGACCCGATGTGAAACATTCTGACCTGCCCATACGGCTCAGGAATATTCCCCAAAGCTATGAATGTGTGTCTGCATGGTTTCAGGGACTGTGCTGCTGCCATATGATTGGCTGATTGCACAGCTGCATGTAGATATAAAAGATATGATATAGTAATTAATTTGACAACTCCTGATCATCCCTTCAAATGTGATGTGAATATTTTAAACCCCATGATGCACTGCGACTGATGTGTGGACAAACAAACAGTCTGAAGACGTGGTACTTCATGATATTCCTTTCCAGCATCATTGATGAGACACATCACACAGCGTGCAACAACTCTTGTCCTGTACCCTGCATGGTGTACGCTACTTAGCAATCAGCAGACGGTGTGAGATCTCTCCCATGGCCTCCGGGACTGTGGCTATCTGGCTCATCAGCACTATCTGTCCTGTTCCCTGAGTCCATCCAGAGCTAGAGGACAGCAGGGTTTGAGCGTATGAATGGCTTGGCTGGCTTTGCTTCACTGTGGCCGAGAGCATCTCACAGCAAGGGACAGGCTGTGGTTACGCTTGTGCAAACAAAGCTCTGTGATTGGTGGAGCCGTGATGCTCCGGGGATCTCTGACAGCAAGGGCACAAGAGCTGAATCAGCTCATGTGTGTGTGTGTGTGTGTGTGTATGTATGCAAGTGAGTGTGTAGAGGAACCAGCGTACTCAAGTCTATAAATAGAGTCACTTCACTTTATATGTCAGTCAGAACCTACTGCGCCTGTACTTACTTCATGCATGTATGCACTTACAGGCTCAGAAGGGTGTGTGTGTGTGTGTGTGTGCAGGGAAAGGAGGGGGGATAACATGGGAGAGACAGAACAGAGAAAGTCCATACTAATCTATAGAGTGCAACCATGTATTGTATAAGAGATGTTCTCAAACAAGTGGTCTCTTGAGTAACAAATGGGGTCAGGAGAGAAACTCACTGACCGCTCCTCTTGTATTCATCTTCTGCCGCTTAATCCTGTTTAGAGTCATGGGGTGAAGCTGGAGCCAATCCCAGCTGACTTCGGGTGAGAGGCGGGGTACACCCTGGGCAGGTCACCAATCCACCGCAGGGCGACACACAGAGACAGACAACCATTCACACTCACATTCACACCTACGGATAATTTAGAGTAGCCAATTAGCCTAAATCCATCTGTGCATGTCTTTGGATTGTGGGAGGAAACCGGTGTACCCAGAGGAAACCCACACGGACACGGGGAAAACATGCAAACTCCACACAGAAAGGCGCCAAGGTTGACCTTCTTGCTGTGAGGCCGTGCCACCCACTCTTCTCTTTTGTTTTATTAAATTATTTGAAATATCAAAGGCAAACTAAATTATTACTGAGAGACACTTTCATAGCAAGTCACATTTAAATTAAAAGTGGGCATGCTATTTTAGCCTTTTTCCCCGCTCTCCTGACTAAGTGTGGGACTACAGCAATTATTTCCTCATCCGTCTATTTCGGCTGTGCCACAAATCACATATTTATCCACTAGTCAAACCTGAAACTGAGTACTGACTTGTTTTTGTTTCATAGTTAGCGTCTGAATTTTAATATAATGTGAACGTAAGGTCAGAGTTTTTGATTTGTGATGCAGCTTATGACAACAATCACGACGACAGCCGGAAAGTTCCACAGAGAGACACAGCTCGTCAGTGTGTTTAAATGTTGTCACATTTTGACCTTAATGGGATGTTGTGGCTCTGATGTGCTATCTACTGAATGTCATATTTAATCATTCAGATGTGCATAAGCATGTGAGTGTGTGAACAATGCACACATCCAGGATAAACCGTTTGCTTTGTGTCAGACCATGATCACCCTACTCTACGGTGGATTATTTCTCTATAACACCACAACACGACCCACAAAACAGGTAAGTCTGTGTCCTTTTTGATTGTGTTACGTCACACATACGTATGTTGCTGATTTAATAAAAATGTACAAAAGCTCCCGTAGTCTTAAGTTGAAAAATTTGGAATGAAAATAGCTGGTTGGTCAAGGCTTTTGGGGTCGCCGGAAATTCCTTATATCTATTTTTCATCATTTGTCCAAAAAGTTTGGGAATCCCTGATGTAGAAGCAGCAGGTCAGAAACAGTAATGAGAACTATAGACTAGAAGACTGCCACCCTCTCACCTCTAAAGACAATGTGCCATTAGTCACAGACTATGATTTTGCAAAACTGGGAGTTCCCCTGGAGTCTCCTCCATGTCTTTCTACCCATCAGAGATTTGCGACTTCTGGTTTCTTCCTGCTTTAGTGAGTTCCCCTATTGTCCATGTCATTATGTGCTTGAGCCAAGACTAAAGCTTTATAATATTAAACACTGACTGATTTGATCAAAATGTCAAGACAAGAAACAGACTGACTTAACACACCTATCCTGAACAGCTTACCCCAAACAATCGAGATCACTAAGAGCACGGGATAAATCTCAGCAATTTATTGTGACGTTGGAAATTTGTCCGCGACAGTGAAATCTCTTGAAAAGCCTTTTGCTGTAAGCCTGACATAATGGGACAAAGTGTGTGTTTCCCCAGACTTACAGAACTAAACATAAAATTCGGAATAGGATTTAAACTGTGGCATTCATTCTAATTTTAGTATGACTTTCAGATGAAGTACATAAGCACATAAGGGTCTAAGCTTTGTGAGAAAAAGAGCTGTGTGTATATTACATGATGCAATACTGGCAAAGACAAAGGACATGCACAGGAATGGCAGTCAGGACATGTAAAGGCATACACGGGTGAGTCAGCTCCAGCCAGAAGGGACATCACACATGCGCCCTGATTACCCCAAAGCATGTGCACACACACACACACACACACACACACACACACACACACACACACACACAAGGAACAACAAAGCAGGATGCAGTAGCTATGTACAGCATATCTTAATGTGTAAGGAACAAAACACAACAGCACGGTGGGATGATTTTTCTCTAACAGCACAATGTGATGTATTCACAATCCAACACTAACAATTATGATTAATTAAAGTAACATCATACGTTTTATTGTTTTACAGTGATGTAATGTTGTGTAATAGCCACAAGTTCCTGTTATCAGGTACAGTATCAGAGCCTTAAAGTCTGATTCCCTCACCAGACTCTCTTATTATAGTCAATGTAGTTTAAAATAACAAAAAAACAGAGAGAGAGAGAGAGAAAGAGAGAGAGAGAGAGAGAGAGAAATAGCAAACCTTCATCCTGAAGACTTTACCGTGTTTTGTTTTTTTTTAAAAAACACACACAACAGAAAAATCAGCTTTGATGTTTGCTGTTGGAAAATTCTGACACTTGAGACGCATTAAAAAATGCTACATTCACGTCTCCGAAAGTTTCACCCTATACAAGAGATAGATAGCTAGATAGACAGACAGACAGACAGACAGACAGATAGATACACAGACCACAATCATATAATCCTGTTATTTGTCTTACAGCTGCAATTTTTTCTTCTAGCTATCAGAGCTGCTGGTTCAGAAAATAAATCAAAACCTCCAGAGTAAACCATAAAAACACACATACACGATATGTAAAGTAAACCATTTCAGTGCCCGATGCCTTCTCCTTCTTTGGCTGCTCATCGAATTCGCTGACGACTGTGTTTGGGAGTGTTAGTTTGGATAAGTTTGTTTATGGACCACAAGTCCAGCTTTAAATGTCCAGAACAGTCAGAGCTTCAGCACACCTTGCAGAGTGATAAGACCCACAGTGCCATGCCACACCATAGAATCTCTCTGGGCCTCTGAAATCTGATACCAAATGGTACAAACGAGTGACCCAGACTTAGCGGATAAGGAGTTAGTTGGTGCCATTGGCACTGTCCATCATACTGGTTCCTCCGCAAGCCTCCGAGATGTCTGTACCATTGATCTTATTGGATTCATCTTCCACAGGTACCAGTGGACACCCTGCTGCCACCAATGTCAACGTCTTAGATTTCGTTTCAGTGCACTGATGTTAAGTACACACGAGCACCAGAATAATAAAACTGCAAATCACCGCTATGGTATTTTTTGAGTAGCTCTGCAGATTGCTTGTGAACATGATTTCAGCAGGAAGGTCCAGGAGAAATGAGTATCTTCAGGATCATCAGAACAGCCCCAATAGGGCAAAGTCAAATAATCAAGTGAAATAAGCAGCATCAGTGGGTTTGGAAAAGAAACTTTCCCGTGTCCCTCATCCATGCAAGCAATCCTAGCTTAACGTATCATCACGGGATGAATTATCATCCCTGGGTGAACACCGGAAAGATCAGGTTCACTTATTGCTCTGCACGTTCTCATGACTCTCCAAAAAAAAAAAAACCATTACAACAGTGTTGTCATACTACATTACACTCATGATGCAATACAGCTAAAATTTCTGTTCCTACTATTGCTCTAGTCGTGTTCAGTTGCGTTCGGGAAATGCCATGATGCTGTGTAGGATTTCCAGCCAGAGGCATACACCCAGTTCAGCACCACAAAAAAGACTTGTACAGTAACACATCAGACTGATTCGTCTAGACATCTGCAGGTTCATCGGAATTTATAGGAACACATAAGCAGTCTTGTTAATTGTCTATTTTTGTGACGTTCTAACAAACTTAACCACGGCTCCAAACAACACGCGACATAAACATAAAGAACGCACAGAGACTATAAACATGTCGAATCTGCATAAGCACTTTACCTTGTTTTAGTAGCAATGTAATCTGTAACATCTAATATAATATGTAACCTTAATGTAATCAAACTCCCATATGGTGTAAAATATTGTATATTAAGCACACTTAAAGAGACAAACGGTGTACACACACATACACACAGGCTGTACTTACACAATGTGGTCCCTGGGAATGGAGAGCAGTGTTGCTTTGTGACAGGCAAGAACAAGCTATCAAGGGCAATTCATCTATCATTCAACAGCATGCTAAATTTTTAGAAAGGTGGGATATAGGGAAGACAGACAGAGAGAGAGAGAGAGGGAGAGAGAGAAGGAGAGAGAGTGAAAGTATGAGTGGGAGTAAAAATGGAGAGGAGGGGATTAGAAAAGTGAATAAAATACAGAGAGAGAGAGAGAGAGAGAGAGAGAGAGAGGGAATCAGGGGAAAGGACAGGGTGAAGGGGAACAAATATTCCTCCTGGTCTCTCCAGAAAATTATAAATTCATAAAAAGGATGACAATTCATATATAATCAGTTCATCAAACAGTCAGCACCACATGCGTAAAGGGAAATACACACACACACACACACACACACACACACACACACACACACACACACACACACACACACACACACACA
>JAQLOM010000012.1:16515285-16518985 GCA_030068315.1 Chrysichthys thysi | reverse complement strand
TATTCTCTATCAGGCCTGAAGGGAGTGTTCCATTCATGAAATATAGGCCTAAGGAGCAACTATGACATGAATTTGATAATCATGACCCTTACCTTATACACATACATACATACATACACACACACACCTCATGGATCACTTTGGATGTCTGCTGTTACCAAATATGGCTCTTCACCTGATAAAGGGTTAAGAAGTTCTTGAGGTGTGTTTGGTTGGAGATGAAGCCTGCATGAAGGTAGATCTCCAGGAACCGAGTTGGTGACTCCTGCTCTAGACCCTAGTGCATCTAGTGCCTGTAGTGTAATAATTAAATTTAGGTACACTAGCTTCAAACGTATTGAAAGGATTACTGCTAAATTATTTACTTCATATCTCCCAGGTGGGAGAGCGGCATCGTGGGTCACATTGTTGCCTCACAGCTCAATCCGGAGCTCAGATTACTGTCACAGGTTCTCTCCTGTCTTTATGGGCTTCCACTTTCCTCCAGGTTCCCTGGTGTGTATATGTGTTCACACATCATGACAGGAAAGTGGAGACATGACTTTATCAGCGCTTCAGGTTTAGTTTTAAATGAGATGATGAGGACAGTTTGAAGAATATGAAAATGAGAAGAGTATGTAAATCGTATATATAAACACTATGACCTACACAGTCACCAAATCTCAAACTAACTGATCACCTATGGGAGATTTTGGATCATTGTTCTAAATATCACTTTCCTCCTCCATCATCATCATCATAATCATCAAATACATAAAAAAAAAATTTTTTTTAATACTGGCACTCATCTCTCCAGTACAGTTTCTGAGATGCAGAGAACCTAGAAAAGCTCTTCTGATGGCTCAGAGTCAACCAAAGGAAGTTCCTTTAATTTGACCCATAGGTCATTGGTGTTGCTCTTTAAATGCATTTTATATTAGACAGTCTGTCTATGGACATGTACAAATGAACTAACAGGATTTTCTTTGAAAATTGTACATACAGCGGGGAGAAAAAGTATTTGACACATCAGCATTTTTTTATCAGTAAGGGTATTTCTAAGTGGGCTATTGACACAAAATTTGCACCAGATGTTGCCATCAAGTCAAATATTGAATTCATACAAAGAAATCAGAACATTTAAGTATACAAGTTGAGTCATAATAAATAAAGTGAAATGACACAGGGAATAAGTAATGAACACACTTTATTTAATACTTTATAGAAAAGCCTTTGTTGGTGATTATAGCTTCTAGACTCCTCTTGTATGGCGAGACCAGTCGTCTGCATTGCTCAGGAGTGATTCTGGCCCATTCTTCCACATAAACGGTCTTCAAATCTTGAAGGTTCCTTGGGACTCTTTTATGAACTTTGATCTTCAGTTCTAACCATAGATTTTCTATGGGATTTAGGTCAGGTGATTGACTGGGCCATTTAAGCAACTTGATTTTCTTTCTTTGAAACCAATTCATTGTTTCCGTGGCCTTGTGTTTGGGATCATTGTCTTGCTGAAATGTCCACCCTCTTTTCATTTTCAGCTTTCTGGAAGATGGCAGCAGATTTTTATCCCGAATGTCCCGGTACATTTCTCCATTCATCCTGCCTTCAGTAATATGAAGTCTGCCAGTACCCCTTGCTGAAAAGCAGCCCCACACCATGATGCTTCCACCCCCAAACGTAACTGTTGGTATGGTGTTCTTGGGGTGGTGGGCAGTGCCATTTCTTCTCCAAACATGGTGTGTAGAATGACAGCCAAAAAGTTCAATTTTGGTTTCATCTGACCATACTATAGTCTCCCAGTAATCCACAGGCTTCTCCAAATGCTGTTTCACAAACTTTAACTGAGCCTCAACATGCTTTTTGTTCAGCAGTGGAGTCTTGCGTGGTGAGCGTGCATGGATGCCATGGCGGTTCAGTGCATTGCTTATAGTTTTCTTTGAAACAACAGTACCTGCTGATGCAAGGTCTTCCTGAAGTTCTGCCCGAGTGGTCCTTGGCTCTTGGAGAACTCTCCTGATTATTCTTTGGACTCCTTGGACAGGAATCTTACCTGGAGCACCTGATCATGGCCGGTTTATGGTGAACTGATGCTCTTTCCATTTCCAGATTCTGACCCCCACAGTGCTCCCAGGAACATTCAGCATTTTGGAAATGCGCCTATAACATTCCCATCAGAATGCTTTTCAATGCTAAGATTATGAAGATCTTGGGAGAGTTCTTTGCTTTTACCCATCATGAAGTCTTTCCTGTGTGCCTCCTGTGTAATGAGAAGCCTTTATAGGCCATCAATTAGGACTAAAGCAACTGATATCAATTAGTACTGATAGGGGGCAGGGTTTCCCTCTCAATACTGACAGATTTTGGGTGATGATCTGGCTTTCTATGCCATTTTGCACCTTGTTATCTTCATGTGTCACGTTTTCCCTGTGTCTTTTCACTTTATTACACACAACTCAATTTACGGACTTAAATGTTTAGATGTCTTTGCATGAATTAAATACTTGAGTTGATATTGACATGTGGGGGAAATTTTGTGTCAACAGCTCACTTAGAAAAACTCTTACTGATAAAAATGCTGATGTGTCAAATACTTATTCTCCCCGCTGTGTGTTGTAGTTTTAAACATTCACTCAGTAGTGCACACTGAATCCATCTCATTCCACTTAATAAGATGACATGCAATTATTTTATCAGGGACAGCAGGAGATATCTCACCTGTGTCCGGCTTGCGGTTGGTACTGTCCTGGGACATACTCTGTAGACGTTTTGTGTACTCATTACTGTACCACACACGAAGCTTCTCCCCGACCGCCAGTCTGCGACACACCCGAAAGTAAATATGCTCACCGTGCTGGAATGCACTCAAGTTTCTCTCACTGTCCTCTGAAGACATCCGGATGTATCTAAGACAATAAAAGATGGGAAAGCGGAACAAAAAGAACGGATGAAAAAAAAAACCCTATTAAAAATAATGACGCTGGAGTTAGCTTTCGCGCAAGCTAGGACACTTGTGCATGAATTCATCACAGGCAGTCAGACAGAGACAGAGACGTTTACCTCATCCAGTTTGCCAGGGTTACGTTAGAGCCATCAAGAGTTTTGTAGGTGTTGTCCTCATTAATGATCTAGAAGAAGATGAGCAGATTTGTACAGGTTAACAGGAATGGATGCTTCAGACCAAGAGGATAAATACGATCCTGAAGTAATATCCCTCGTACCATCCAGGAGTACGTTCCTGACGGTTTGTCGTGAGCTCCTATGAGTTGGCCTTGGTAAGGGCCAAAGAGGGCTCCTTTAGGGATATTCTCATCCATGCAGCACACGTCCACGTCCTGGCCCTCCCTAATGATCTGAATCCCCGAAGGCACAGTGAGAGCTGCACGATCAGGCACTCTGAGCGCCGTGGGCGTATCGGGCACAAACACAGGGGGGCCGTGGACTAGACATTCCTTTAGGAAATACTCCTTACATTCTTCACAGACTACATAAAGAAGAACACAAGAACACACTTACACGAGCCTGTCACCAGATCAAATTGAAAAATTGTCAAAGTCTTGGAAATCTGAAAACTTGTAACGTGTTACAACAGAACACCTACACCAGCAGTCAACATTTCGTTGTCCCACGTTCACACAACGCTCATGGTTGACTTTTTTCTCCTTGGGCTCCTTAGAAGACCCGTCCTTAGCGGCACTGAAAAAGTTCACATAGAAAAGTTTGT
>JAQLOM010000012.1:16500285-16510285 GCA_030068315.1 Chrysichthys thysi | reverse complement strand
CATTATATAACACAGAGCCATCTTTTGTTCCTTTTTTACTTTTAACACTAGAAGCTAGGTCTCAAATCAAGCTTCTCGGTGCAAAATGTAAATGCTGAAACAGGAAAATAATCAACAGTGAGGTGTGTGCAGTGCAGACTGGGGCAAAGATGATTTCTAAAACTGGATCTAAACAAGTCCCATCATGATTTTAAATTGAAATACACCTTGTAACATACAGCTATCTTTAGTTCATTTTTACATTTAACACACTAGATGTGAGGTCTCCAATCTAGCAGCTTGGTGTAAAATGTAAAGTATAAATCATAAAAATTGTGCGATGCTGTAACAGGAAGATGATCAGTGACGGTTTCTGAAAGCAGACTGCAAGTCCCTTTCTTCATTATTTTAAATATAAAAAAAATAATAACTATGGGCGTCATGGTGGCTCAGTGGTTAGCACTGCCGCCACACAGCAAGAAGATCCTGGGTTCGATCCCTGGGGTCGACTCGGGCTCCTTCCTGTGTGGAGTTTGCATGTTCTCCCCGTGTCCATGTGGGTTTCCTCCAGGTACTCCGGTTTAATCCCACAGTCCAAAGACATGCACAGAGGGGATTAGGCTGATTGGCTACTCTAAATTGCCCGTGAGTGTGAATATGAGCGTGAATGGTTGTCTGTCTCTGTGTGTGCTACCTGCCCAGGGTGTACCCTGCCTCTCACCCAACACTGGCTCCAGCTTCCCTCCGCGACCCTGAAAAGGATTAAGCAGTAGAAGACGAATAAACAAATAAAATGATTATATAACAGAACTATCTTTTGTTTCTTCTTTTCTAAAAAATCTAGCAGCTTTTTGTATGTGGCATGCTGTAACAGGAAAACTCTACTGTCCCCGTATCAGTTTACCTCAGAATTAGTTAATTAATAAATATCTGTTGATACGAAAACAAACTACTAACTTATTCCTTATTCCTAAACAGACGTAAGAGCTGCTAAAACAAAATGCCAAAGTTTTAAAACAACAAGGGAACTCCATTCAAAAATATGTAGCAGACCAAGTTTCTTGGTAAATTTATTAACAAAATGATAAAATAAATAAATACAAATTGATCAATTGCTCCTAATATCAATTTTTGTCTCACGTTCCCTACAGTATTTCTAAACACTGCATACAAACAAACTCAGCACAGGCTCAAATACATGAGAGAGGTAAGAGAACCAACCAATTCACTCACAATGTCAGGCGAAAAAAGACAAAGCAAGAGTTCTGTAACAGAAAGAATTCATAAAAATAAACACCCTCCTTTTTTTTTTTAAAACCATTATGAAAAATACAAACAATTTTACAAATATTTATATTGTGTAATAAACAATTTACACGTAGTTCAGCACACCAGGTGAACGTTTTGTAATTACTCAAATCGCTACAATGCATCTTGTGTTTCTTTAGTGGAAGATTTTTTTTTCTTTTTTTTTTTCCTTTTTTTCTTTTGCACGCGTAAACAAAAGTACTCCAATTTAAGAGTTGACTGCAGATGAGGTATAAGACGCACACACACGCACGCACACACACACACACACACGGGAGGTGGACAATACCAGGGAAGTCACTGTATAATGAAATGCATCAACAATACTAGAAGGCCACAATCATGACTGAGTAGAAACGGGGGGAGAAAAAGAAAAAATTTCAAACTAACATGTCAGAAGGAAATGAATGAAGGTGTGTGAATGCAGAGGAGCTAAAAACTAAGCAGGTTAATGAGATGTACAGCTGGAATGAATCTGTGATTAATGTTCCCGTTTATGTACGCATACATGTAAGTAGTCCCCGCTCTGTCACTTCTCCAATATTGTAAACCCCAAATTACAGTGCAGTGAAGAATGGCTAACAAAAACCCAGTCGTCTGCAAAAACAAACAAAAAAAAAAAAAAAAAAAAAAAAAAAAAAAAAAAAAAAACCCAAAAAAACAAAAAAAAAAAAAAAAAAAAAATTGAACATTCAATATAATGCTGTAAGCCTTAAAAGAAATCGACAGTGATATGTATTTAAAATGTAAAAAGGCTTCTTCAGAGCAAAATGCACATTTGCAGTCTCTTTGGGTATTGTGATTATAGGACGTGAACGTGGGGCTCGTACGTCACTACCTTCACACCGGCGAGACGGTTTCTTCGCTCCCAAAAGTTTATTCGCTCAAAGACCCCCCCCCACCTCACCCCCCAAAAAAAAAGAACCAAAAAACCCCCCAAAAAACACACAAAAAACCCACGGTGCACATACAAAGGATGAAAGTGAATTAAAAACAGATGGCCCGTTAATCATGAGATGAAGAATCCATGTGAGCACAAGTGACACGGTTGGTGACATTCGGATTGCTCCTGCACGCCACCGTTACAGTGTTTGCCTGATTATTTACTCAAACTTGAGCCGAAGATACCACAACAAAAGTGTATTTGTTCATCAAGAAAGAAGCATGCATGTATCATTTTTTTTTGTTTGTTTTTTTGCTTTAAAATCTCGCACTCAGCAATGTTGAATGGAAAGTAACAAAATAACTCTGCATAAAAATCCTACAAATTAAACACCGAATCTGAATAATGCATATTTAAAACTTTTCTATTAAAAACAAATAAACAAAAAACTTTGCATAAGAAAGTGGTGTTTGCCATTGAACTGATCATGTGGTCATGTGGCGTTTGGGTTAAATCCACGCAGTCAGCTTGCGGGTGTTCTTTGATCGCTCCTTCAGCTGCCGAAGCCTGGACTGACTTTGGAATACCTGATAGACGCCTGGAGTAGGAAATTCCGTCTTTTAAGTTGTTAAATGAAGAAATGATTAAACAGTCCCAAGCAGGTGAAAAGATACGTATCGCTGAGGCTCTCCTATGTAAGGGTCGAATCGATGCATGGAACGGCACAAGGTTTGGGAGATTACATCCTACTGGTACACTAAACCAAGTGAGTGAAAATATTCCTCGGTGCACCTTTAATACTAATGGTATCACTTTCTGAAAGTGCATAAACAATAGAAGAATTTAAAAAAAAAATAATAAAAAAATCCCTACTCACATCGGTCTTGTTTTTTTTCCCCCACCTAAAATTGCTTATGCCAATAAAAACAAGTCAGACATGACCACCAAACATCATAATAATAATAATAATAATAATAATAATAATAATAATAATAATTTTCCCACAATAGAAGAATCTTGGTTTCTTTACAGAGTTGTTTTTTTTTTCCTTTTTTTTTTTAAACTTGTGCAATTACTATGATAAATACACTATTGTCATGGGTGTTTAACAAAACTTAAGGCAACTCCTTAACCTGAACATTAAGCTGTTGAAGCTTCCATTTCTACAAGGGAGTGTATGAAACAACTACACCAAGCACAGACAACCAACCGATCACACAATCAACACCACATCATTTACGCCCAGGTTCACTTTTGCCCGCTGAAAAGATCACAGCTTGTGTCTGTGCTTGCTTCTACTTCGAGGACGCGACACGCGAAAGGTTTGAGCAAGTGTATGACAGATCTGTGAGGATATCATCCCTAACACGGGAGAGGAAATATATATTTCGGAGATGATGCGATAAAGGCACTCTAGGGCACCTGTACAGGAAGGAACGGAGGCGTTTTCAATAAAAACCCTCCCGCCCTTGTGATGCACTAGACAGTGAGGGGTTCCAAAAGGCCATAAAATGTCCCTTCAGGTTATCAGATGTGAGATCATTATTATAACAACGGCCAAGATATGACGAGTAGATCATCCCTGCTTGCTAGTCCAAGCTGAGTGAAGCAATGCGAGGAGCTGATTTGTGTCTCACAGTCATGCAAAAGAAGGAATTGCAGCATGCTTCCAAAAAGAAAGCCATGACTTTTTGCGGACCAGAAAAAAAACAAAAACACAAAAATTATAATCATTTTTTTAAAACCTCCTAATACAAAGTACACTACATTAGTTTGGTTACATCTTAGTAAAACAGTCTGAAATCACGAGGCCTGTTTTGCCCTGCAAACAGCAGTACTTGTGCAATATAATATACACGGTACGATGAATAACGTCTGATATTTATTGTTCCGTTACAGACTAATGATCTGTCCACGTGGTACACATGACGATATGTCAATTTGGAGATGACAGAGGCGATGTAAACATGTTCGAGGTGCCAGCTGGGTGGTACCATTAAGACATGAATTACCCCAGTGCAATGAACAAATGAGTGCGAGAGTCAGTGGCGGTGAGGTAACTGGGGGGGGCGCCTGCGTCTGACGTTTTGGTCTGGGGGAAAGGCTCAAAATGGACTGAAGATGCCTCCGCTTGCACGTGATTGAGCAGCACAGCTTCATTACACGTCCTTGAAATAGCAACATCATCATCATCAACAACAACAAAAAGATGTTGGCGAGCATCATGGTAATGAACAAACAGGCATAACTCACGTTCTTCATTAATTAAGCTTTGCCTTACTTGAAGTCTTTCAAGCAGTCAGCGTGTATGCTTTAAGCGATTTTAACCAAGCTTGTGCTTTAAATCCAGGGTTTTCCGTCTTTGTCTTATTACGAAATTTGGCTCAAACAGCAAACCCTCAAGTTTAAGACAGCAAATTATGAAGCATTATTGTTGTTTATGTAGGTACGCATGTGTGTATGTTCACCATACAGGACGATTCAGGGGAAAGAAGAAAGGGGCGGTAACGGATTTACTCTTTTCTAGCCATAAAATATGCTAACATCTATTTTCCGCACGTGGGGGGGGGGGGCATTTGGCAGTTTAGAATAATAAGTAAAACACTCGTTATGCAATGCCCTTCTGTTGCAACAAAGAGCTCCTTGCATAAAGGATGCAAGAATTTTAACACCTCTGTTAGCAAATTACTGTTTTAAGAAACAGAAAAGCACTTTTTTTTATGTGCGTGTGTGTGTGTGTGTGTATATGTGTGTGTGTGAGAAGACTAGGAAGACCTGAATACATTTTGCTCTTAAAACAAAACAAAACAAAAAACAAAAGCAAAACAAAAAAAACAAAACAAAAAAACCCATAAAATACTCCTCAGACATGGACACTTTTTTTTTTAACCCCCCCCCCCCCCCCCACAGTGAGCCTGCAATGTAAAGACTCACTTCAGAAGAGCAGCATCGCTTTTGTGTTCTCGTCAGACGCTGCTGTATCTATCATATAGTGATGCGGTTGCGATTCGTAAAACACCATTGCGGCGTTATTCTCTTCTGACGTTTCGTCTGAGGCGTACATGATAATGGTCTTCTTTTTCTTCCTTTCTTTTTTTTTTTTGCCATATCATTCACGTTCTACAGCTCGGATGAAATGGAAACAGGATGGAGAGATCGAGCGGCATTTTAGAGTCCTGATTCAGTCTAACAAATGCCTGTGAGTTCAGAAGCCTCGGCGCTTCCTGCCGCTGGCGAATACTGATGCGACTTGTCTGGCTCGGGACAAGAAGCTTTTGGTTTAAGGAAGGGTCCTCTCAGACCTGGCTGGGGGACGCGACGAGGGTGGACAGAGCATGCAGTCTTTGGGCATGTGTGACCCGCCACCCTCTTCCCAGAGAAAAGGAAACTAAGACAACTTAAACAATCCCCATGAGTTTCCAGGGGCTACTGTTGCAGGCACACACTGGTGTGATGAGATATATTCAGTTATCCTCCTCCTTCGTTATTAATTTAATTTCGTTCTTCTTTTTCCGCTTACATTTTGAAAACAGCCCACTAATTGGTATGACACGGCATCATAAGCACCTTTCTACAATCTTCGTTGGGCGTATTCTTTGACCAGAACCATGACCAATTCACCTTGGATGTAGACGCACTGTTGACAGTCTCACCTTACGCTGAAGAAAAAAGAAAAAAAAGAAAACGCACACATATATGTATTATACATATATGTATATGTATATATATATATATATATATATATAGATTGGCAACTTGGTGCACCGGTGCTGGATGCATTAAAAGTTTTTTAAATGTTTGGGAGAAGGAGAGGTATACTTAGTTGAGTCGACTGGGATAAGACTCATTCGGAGATGTTTGCGCTTAAAAGCTGTTGCGAGGGTTCTAAGATTTTTCCATTGTTGGTGTTCTTGCTGTGGTCCAGGTCCTCAACGTCCATCTTGACTGCCTCTTCGCTGTTGCTGGCATTGGGAGTTGTATTTTCAGAGTTTGTCATGTTCACAGGACTGTTTCCTGCCTCTCCAGGGCTCCGAGAGTCCGTTCCGCCGTTCTCTTTGACCTCTGTAACTTCCCCCGGCTTCGCCGTGCCCGTGTCATCTCTGATTGCCGTGTTACCGGCCTGCGTGAGTCCGGATTCCTTCGGCTCTGCCTCTGGAGTGACGGCGGCGGCGGCCGAGTCGGCCATTTCGCCCACCTCGGGCTCGGCCTGCACCTTGGGCACTGTGCCTGCAGCAGGGACTTGCGCACCAACCTGGGCGGGGTTCTGCTCAGACCCTGCGGGCTTGGCACAGGAACGTACCGTACCCTTGGACTCATGGCAGTCATCGGTCTTGTCCTCGGGGTTGTCCTCCTGGGTTGCGCCAGTCTCCACGGTCTGAGAAAGGTTAAAGCTGTGGATGAGGCGCACCAAGTGTTTCACTTTATCCAGCGAGGCCTGCATTTCCATCTGCCGGGCCAGGATGCTGTTCTTGGTCTCCATGCATTTCTTAGACATTAAAGAGAGAAGCATATTGGGTTAGTTCCGAATTTGTTAATAAAGAGGGGTTAAACTGGACAGATGTGCAAAAAGAGGTTAGCGAGAGATAGAGGGAGGGAGAGAGAGAGAGAGAGAACCTTAGGCTCATGTGAATGGCAAGTGGTGCACAGCATCTGTACTATAAAGTCATGGAAGCATAAATCATTTATATTCCTAATGCAAACTTGGTATTGAAAATCCATTTAACCCAAGGACATCCAGAACAGACTGGATTTTATTTTTCATTACATCTCACAGAAAAGATGCTTTCAACATGACCCTGTTATGACAGATCGGTCTGTAGTTCCAGAAAAAAAAGTGATTTGTACTTGTGTTTAGTACTACTATCATCATGTCACATTTCATGGACGCTGAAATCACATCTGGCTCGATTTTGACACTGTTGGGTGCACAAGCATTAGCTTTCATGTTCAAAGCTAACTGGAGGAAGTGCACAGTGGACAGTTCCCGATGCTCGGACGTTTGGTATCTGGCAGAAAAGGCGTTGCTGTGAGCTGCTGCTGCAACATGGCACTGACTGTTCCAGAATAATGCAAGTAAGCGTTCCATCTTTCCAGCTGTTTCACAATGGTTCAGGTTCATATAATAAATATGGCAATGATGCCTCAATCTTCTAGCAAACAATTTTTATTCAAGGCTTATCTCAATTATCTTGTATATTTGTAAGGAAACGTTTAAGCAGTACTTTGTTGTTTGTTGGTTTTGGTGTGAGAAATGCATCAAAGTGAAAACTTAATGTCTGACCATCCAATTGGTGTTACCTAAAATAAGCCCATAGTACAAAAACAGACATCCAGAACAAGTCTTAACGGGATTTGCATTAATGCTGAGAGCTCCATGCTGACTGAAAGGAACAGCTGCTACATTGGGCCTTGTTCATCAATTGTTAAATAAAGCTGTGTGTAAAAGTTTTGATGAAGCCAAATTGACCAAAATAATTTATGCTGGATTCAGAAGGGGAAAAAAAACCAACCACTTAGTAAATCCTGATTTTCTCCATATTTGTGTGCGTGTATCCTGATAAACAGCGACCATCTGTAAATTACCGAGTGCATGCATGTCACATCTGCTTTGCGTTCGGTCACGCCCAAAAAACTCCATCAATTGGCCAAGTTCACAGGGCAAAAAGTGCAAAATGTTTACTAACGAATTTCTCTGAGGCACAAGCTGACTAGGGAATAGTATTTAGCAGTGTATCTAGCTAACTAGAGTCTCAGCGCCTGAAAAGGTCCCAATATGGGGGGAAAAATGTACAGAGGTGAATTCAGTGTCATTCATCCAGTGCAGTATAAGGAAGGTCAAAAGAAAATGGCTTGATTCCAAAACAGAGTAAAAATAAAGTATTACTGCTAATGGACAGAGTTTGTCTGCTTTCGGAGGAAGGCCAAACCATGACAAAGCTTTTTAAAATTGACCAGATGCCATGGCAGATGGAACTGACTTATAATCCAGCTTTCATCACTGACTAACTCTTCCAAGGGTATCAGTTCAGCCTTTCACACCGCCTCAGCTTACGGCTGCCATCTGCACAGATCAGCCCACCCACATTTTATACAGCAGCATTTCATCTTAATTGAACAACTAGACTTAAATCTTAAAATGTTTGTGTTTTTTTTTTTTTGGTTGACATGCTGTTTAAAAAAACCCAAAACAAACAAAAAAAAAACCCCAAAGTAGTCCTGGTCCCTCAACAACCGATTGTTAACCCAGGTGACGCCCAAGCTGGTATGGCTTTATATGGTTTTCTCTCACTCATGTTGTGAGATTGGGAATAGTCCCTAAGAGTAGGGACCCTTACTGGCTGCTGCCTTGGAGGTAATCGAACCCCCAGTCTTCTATACCAGTGGCGTCAGTATCGGCTTGAGCGGGAAACAAATCCTGGTCTCATCATTCCAAAGGTGGCAGTGTTGCCTTGAGCAGGAACCAAAGGTGGTGTTGTTACTGCTATGAACAACAGCTGGGGGGGGGCTGAGGATCAGTGAGTGTTAGAGCCACTATCCAAGATGAAACAAGGAACATCACAAATACATCAGGAAGAAGCCCCAGATGAACTGATGGAGAAGTGTCTCAGGCAGCAGAAGACAGAGAATACTGAGAAGGAAGAGAAAGCATCATGGAAGACCAAGCCCCTCTGTGGGACGTACCACTCACAGATAGAGGATGGCAGAAGTGGCTGACATCAAGAAATCCTATCAGTGGCCAGAAAAAGCCAGTCTGCAGGACAGCACAGAGGCTCTGACCATGGCAGCACAAGAACAGACCCTAAGCGCCAGATCTGCAGAGGCAAGGGTCTACCACAGTAGGCAGGGCCCAAGGGGCAGGCTGTGCAAAGATGTCCCTAAGATTGTCCAATACATTACAGTAGCTAGGTGCATGATGCAAACTTCACAGCATACACTGAAAGACATGACCAAGTGGCCGAAACATCGGTTCCAAGAATGGTCTACAAGCTCTCAAGTCCCAATGGGAGACACCACCGAAAGTGATTGAGAACAACGGTGCCAAGGTTTTGTGGGACTTCAAGTTCAACTTCAAGACTGACGAGCAGCTGCTGGCCAACCAATCAGACATAGTGGTGGGTGACAATGAGCAGAAAACAGCAGTAGTGACAGATGTGGCAATTCCAGGAAGAAGGACCACAGGACAATCGAGAAGTACCAAAGCCTGAGGGAACAACTGGAACAGATGTGAATGGTGAAGTCCAAAGTGGTTCCCGTGGTAACAGGAGCATTAGGGGCTGTGACTCCCAAACTTGGAGAGTGGCTCCAACAGATTCCACGTACAACAACTGAGATCTCTGTCCAGAAACAAGGTTTGCAGTTTGAGGAACAATGACGATACTCCGCAGGACCCTGACCCAGACCTCTGGTAAGAGGACCCGAGGTAGGAAGACACACACATACCACCCACCAATTAGGGGAAGGTGAGATGTCAGTTTAAGCCTATATGAAATGACAAATCTAAAGAAAAAAATAAATCTGTGTATTGGAAATAAATAAGTGATTTGAACTTGATGGCGTAATTTGTATATAAAGATGCAGTAAATCAGCCCAAATCATAAGATTCAAAGCTGATTAATCCAGGTTTACATTAGTTAATCAGCGTATGCTTAAATTTATACAGTCAGGAGGACGAGTAAGATACGAACCTTTGTCCCCCCTGAATTTACTGAATACCAATTTTTTCGTTTATGTACTCAGTATGAGCGATTTATACATATACACACGTGGACAAAATTGTTGGTACCCTTCAGTCAATGAAAGAAAAACTCACAATGGTCACAGAAATAACTT
>JAQLOM010000012.1:16444091-16455151 GCA_030068315.1 Chrysichthys thysi | reverse complement strand
TATATATAAAATAAAGGGTCTTGTTAATTCTACAGTGGTGAACAAATCAAGGCATGCAATGGAGCATGGAGAAGTTATAGTTTTATGCATAATCAAAATCAGAATGTCTATCTAATGGTTATCTGCCTCTGTAAGAGCTCATTAGTGCCTGTGAGCACTTAACCCTCCTGTTATGTTCGTTTCTCAGGAACAGCAATGATGCTCCTGGGTCAGTTTGACCCAGAGCATGTTTAATTATCAACAAATGCAAGAGACCAAAAAATCCCAATAAGCATTGCTTATATTTTATTATTAACTCTATCAGAAAAGATCCACCTACAGCAAGATTGGAGCTGTGGGCTGAGAAATTCCCTCAAACGGAAGCCCAGGTCCCTCTTGCGGAACACCTTCCCTCAGGACACCCTCTACCTTGGGCAACCTGGAAGGCATTGAATCGAATTCGGGCAGGTGTAGGTAGATGCAGGGCAAACTGTAAGAAGCGGGGCTTCTCCAACAATGACCAGTGTGACTGCGGTGCCATGCAAACTATGGAACACTTGCTGTCATGCCCTGACTGCCCTGCCCCCTGCACCAAGGAGGACTTGAATGAGGGCAATCAAAAGGCTGTCAATCTAGCCACGAGAAGAAGAAGAATTATTAAGTCCATTAATAACCATTAATAACTATTAGCCTCCACTTTGACTGCCGGGTCAAATTGACCCGAACAGTATCTACAGGGTGGGCCATTTATATGGATACACCTTAATAAAATGGGAATGGTTGGTGATATTAACTTCCTGTTTGTGGCACATGTCACCACCCATCTTGAAAAGGTTTCCCCCTCCCGTATACTAATGTGCCACAAACAGGACGTTAATATCACCAACCATTATCCATATAAATGGCCCACCCTGTATATAATATAAACATGCCATTATATTATATGTGAAATGAACCATTTTCATTATATATGTTGATTCCACTTATTAAGCCAAGCAAAAGAAGTTTCATACCACTTTTGTTTTAAAGATTTTTTTAACTTTCAGACAGGTCTCGCAACATAACAGGAGCGGTAAACAGATGAGAGCACCCAGAACCCAAAACTGCTGCCTTTTAATATTTTACATTTTAGAGATTTGAATGTGGAAATTTCTAGGTGTCATGTATGTGTGTAAAATATTTCAAGTAATAGTTGCTATTTTGTAATTTTGTGTTTAGGCCACTTAATTCAACTCATATGCATATCGACTCAACCCTGATGTACTTTATACACTATGGCCAAATGTTTATGGATATCCATCCATTTTCTATGGCGATTATCCATTGCAGGTCATGGGGGAAGCTGGACCCAATCCTAGCTGATTTCAACTTACAGAGGCAGGGCACACCATGGAAAGGTTGGTAAGGCAAACACAGAGACCTACATCCATTTACATTCGCACCTGTGAGCAATTTCAGATAGCCAGTTGACTTAATGTACAGCCAGAGGAAATCCACACAGGCACGGGGAAAACACGCAAGCTCCACACAGAAAGGGCCCCCAGATGGCCAAGGGTTTGAACCCAGAACCTATTTGCTGTGAAGCACTAACCGCTGCACCACCCTGACACCTGACCAATCACACGTCTGTTTTGAACAGGTTATAACAAGCTCCACTCTTCTGGGAAGACTTTCCACTAGATTTTGAAGTGAGGCTGTGGGGATTTGCTCATTCAGCCACAAGAGCATTAGTAAAGTCAGGCATTAACATTGGACTTGAGTTCTTCCAATCCATCCTTGGCAAGTCATGTCTTTATGGAGATTTACTTTGTACACAGGGGCATTGTCCCTTGCCATGCTGGAACAGGTTTGGGCCTGTCAGTTTCAGCAAAGGGAAAGTGTGATGCTGCAGAAATACAAAGACATTCTAAACAATTGTGTGCTTTTAAATTTATGGCAACACTTAAGAGAAATACCATATGGGTGTGATGGTCAGGTGTTCACATACCTTTGGCGCTATATTGCAAGTACCTAATTCTCCTGGTTAGGAAACTCTTATTGTTTTGTTCGACAGCAGTGTCGGCTTAACGTTATACGGGTTGGGTTGTAGTCAGGCTATCGCTTGTGATTGTTCACTACTAAGTTTCAGTTCCTCTTCTTATTTGACAAGAACAGGTGAATACTTTGAAATGGATAGGCGAAAACAAAAACGCTCACCGTATTCTACTCTCAAACACAGGCTGCAAAAAGTCGACCACATTACCCGACAAGGCTTGGCTGATCCTCCGCCTCTGCGTGTCTATGCACTTAGCAAAATGAAAGCTGGGATTAATCGTAAATATTATCAATGGATGAGCCTAAGAAGATTTGATATTTTGATTCCAGACATGCTCCTGCAGCCCAGCACTGTGAGTAGTAATTGCTGCAAAGGGTCATCATCCCTTCGCTTATATTGCTGCTTTTAATTTATTTTAGCGACTCAGCCAAACATTAATAGTGCAAAACAAATAAGAAGAGCTTTACTTGTTTTTTTCCCTCTTTGCATTTTCTTAAATCTCAATTTCACCCCACATTTCATCATCCCCCATTTTTTTTTCTTGCAAACTGCCTGTCCTGTTATACCTGTTATCTAACAGTGCGTGGTGTGTAGGTGGGAATTATGTTCATACGCTCATGGATATCAGGCTGCATATGGTGCAGCAGAAGTGCACTTCTATATTCCACCGTCCCGCTCTGCTGGAGGCCCACGGTGTACCGCACGCTCGGACCACGCAGTACAATTCAAACCAGGCCAGTGTGAACATTTCACTTCCCTCATGCACGCCCAACACAAAGTGAAATAATGCCGCAGAGATGAATCAGCGTGTGCTTCACCAAACGACTGAAGCTGAATTGAGCCTTTGTTTAAATTTTCAGGAAGTTTAAGTTACATATTTGACTGACTGCAGATACTGAATTTTGATGTAGTTTATGTTGTACAACCCCCCCCCCCCCCGACACACACGCGCACGCACACACACGCATTCACACATTGCTTTATATTGTTTATATATATTAATGTATTTCGACTATTTCTCCTGTTTTCATTTCATATATTGCTTTTTTTGTAATTAGCACTTAAACTTGTTGCTTTGCAAAGCATCCCCGTGTAACCTTCAGCTTTAATTTAACACTGGTTTCTGAAAATGACTTCATAATGTGCTTCAAACTGACACTGCATTAACACATGAGCCTCTCATGTTACTGAGCTGATGGAGTAAGTCACTGGCACCTCAGAGGTGTGTGTGTGGGAGCAGAACCTGTGCGTTCTACACACAGTTCGGGGAATGCATAGCGCATTGAGTGGGTTTCTATTTGCTGGGTTTTATGTAAAGCTAAGTAGGAGGGAGGCTTGGCCTTTGTGGAGGCTGTCTGTGGCCTTTATAGTATACAGTTTTATGCTGATGATGCTTCCTGGCACCTTTAGTTATCCTGAGAGCAGGCTGATTTTACTTTCTTTTAAAGCCACTTAGGATATTGTGAAAGATCTCCTGCAGCATGTTGAGACGTTTGGGCTCCTATAGAAATAACCACTGATTTGCTTGTACAGTTTCCATTCTCGACCATCAGGTGGCAACGCGGCTTCATCCTAACATGGGCCAATGAGAGAAGGTGGGAGGGAGGACTGTAACATGCTCTGAGAGGTGAGCTGATAAAAGTGCGGTTATGAGGCAGTCAGCTCAGCTGGGAAGTGTGTGTGAAGGCAGAAGACACGGCTTTAGGCATGGAGTGAAACGAAAAGGCAGATAAGAAGACAACTATGGGTCCTGCTGCTGCCTGAGGGTTTTGCACTTCCTGGACTTGGTGCACTGTTTAGAGACACTGTGTGGTGTGAGTGCCAGGAGAGAAAGAAACAGGGAAAGACAGGAAAAAAAGAAGAAGAAGCGACGGGGAAAGGGCTGAGAACTGAGCCCTGGAGGGTGTGTGCGTCTGTTTGAGACAGTCGTATTGTTACAGTGGGTGGAAGAACAGGCTCCAGAGCATGGACGAGGAGAAGGAAAAGTTTACTGTAAGAGCCTTGTACAGACATTCACACACTTTCAGTGTTCACACACATGTTCAGACAGCTGCACTTCCTGGTATAGTATGTGAACTGATTGCTTGAGCTGCTTGGAGGAATGAACTTCCACACCATGAAGATCAACTACATTGAGATACTCCTGCTCACAAGCTGAGGATATTTCCTGTAATAACGTAAAAACTGACATTTTCTTTTATTCTGCTTGTCAGATGTTTCACTATACTGTAAAGGTTTCCAAGTAAATAAAATCGTGTTTGTGTGAGATGGAATATCTCTACCTGGACTCGCTTTGCCTTGTGACCTCATGATGGAGGGAGATGGAGACCGAGGTGAGATGTCTGCCAACCTGGATTCTCTGGTGGATGGCAAGGAACAGGCAACTCCGGGCTCAGCGTCATCGTCCTGCTCAGATCTGTCCACCTCCACCCCTGCAGTTCAGCCCTGTCCGCACACCACCAAGACCTTCGGCGGACTCCGGTTCTTTGGCAGAAAGTGAGTGTGTGCTTGTGTGTGTACATGTGTGAGTAAGTGTAGCTGCTTTGAGTTCTGAACTAACGAAGGAAAATCATAGCCTCACCCCACAGTAAAAACAGACCTTCAACTAAACAATAAAGTAATGAGTCTCACATGAGTCAGAACACCTTGAGCACTGGCATTCCTTACTGCTGGCTTCCCAGCTTAACTGTCTTCGAATCTCAGTGTTGTAGTTCCACTTTTGTTTGTTCGTTCAAGATTTTAGTAAAATGCTTGTGGAAAATCAAGTATTTCAAATGCTAGAAGTGTATCTGCACTTTTCCTATTACCGTTTCTCTTTATACATATCAAGTTTTTTTAGCTGGTGTTAACACTCTCGTACCCCACCTCGCCTGCTCACCGAATTTTACTAAAACGTTGGAGGTTTTAAATACGCAAGATCAGATTTCATCAAGTGGGTATACTAATCCTACAGTCTCTCGTGAGTTGCCAAAAATGGCTGCCTTAATGGATTCTTAAAGAAGTTAATTAAGCTCTATTATTGTCAGACCTGTTGGGATTACGGTCACACCCACTTTTCTAGTGCACTGCTGACCTTGTGCTTTTTAGAGCTGGCCTACAGTACAAACTATGCCGATTTCCTATTTGAAAACTGTATGTTATCTTAAATTTGACATTTTCATATTTTGCTTCCAAAGAGCCAGACTTTCTTGTGTTTCTATATCTTGTACAGTCTTAAGGAACAGTTCTCCAGGCTTTCTGTACATCTCGATAGAAAAAAACACGCAGGAACAGTCATGGATCGGCCTCCCCGAAGCCTGCTTCTCAACATTATTGAAGCAGTGTGGGATCATATTGACAGAGAACAAATCAAAAGGTGGTGAACATCCAGAGAATATCTTTGAAATGTCCTTCAAGAAGCTGGGAGAACTGATCCTGAAGACTGCTTAAAGAAATGACAAGAAAGCTGGTCTAAGAGAGTTCAGGCTGTGTTGAAGAATAACGGTGCTCATGTCAAATATTGACTTTAAAGCATACAAACTCTCTTGCGTTATAAACTATATTTACAGGTGTGTTTGCACAGTGCAATAAATCACCTATCTACTGTACCTACTGTCTAATTGCCTAGCAAAATATAAAGAAATGAGGGGTGACGGGTGGCTCAAGACTTTATATGATTTGGGACATGTGGTATGACATGTACATTAACCCTTAATACTTATACCGATACATCAGCAATTCAATCACATTCCTGACTCTTGTAACAACATATTTTTCTGTTAGTTTTCTGTACTTAGGGAATTATTGATAGTTATTACTAAAATATATGTGTCGAGTTATATAACCGAATAATAAACCGGCAGTTTAGGGGATTAACCTTTGATTTTCCAGTAACACTGAATAATAAGATGGGAAGTAAGAAAAAGGAAGCATTCTTTTTTTTTTGAAGAGATAGCTTCATATCATTTTATCTGACCTACTGGTGTATTATAATACAAATTATTGTTACTGGTCTCCAAGCAGGATTTTTGTGAGGAAAAATCTAATACAGTATATTAAATACAAAGAGACCCCTAGAAACAAAAGTTATGCCGCCTCGTACCCAAACATGAATGAATTACTGAATATTTTAACCTTTTGGGACTTAATCACTCTGGGCATGTGGAGTGTGTGTGTGTGTGTGTGTGTGTGTGTGTGTGTGTGTGTGTGTGTGTGTGTGTGTGTGTGTGTGTGAGAGAGAGTTTACGCTTCTGTGTGAGTTTGCGCATGTTACATGCGTGTTGGAATGTTGTACAACCTCCACTCCTTCTTGCTTATGAATTAAAATGTGATGATTGTATCTAGTCTAAGCACTATCTCTGAAGATATAATTAACACCAACATTTGTTCATGATTCTCTCTGGACCGGTTAAAACAGTCACAGAGGTATAGTTTTCCCCATGCACAGTGAGATTCATAGTGCCTTGCGATTTCACATCGTTTTTCACATAGTTCCCCATATTCAGTCCTGTTGAAATGGTTTTTAAGTGGAAATAGCTGCAAATAGCCTGTGTGGTTTTCGTGTACACGGTACAAGTGGACTTTAAAGGGGACTCAGAGCTCTTTCTGGATATTTTAGCAGTTACCGTATGAGCTCTCAGACCACCTGTTCACTCCCCAATCCCTTTATTATGCAGCAATAGGTCTGTAGCATTGAATTGAGGATAGTGTAATTCAGAACAATACTTGACATGGGGCTGTTATTTGCATGTAGATGAAGAATTGAGAGCATAGAAACAGAACTGAAATGAAATACCAGAAGCATCTGAGGAATAAAAGAAAGTAACAAGGCTTTTGTTGCAGAACGACCAAGACAGGTTTTATGCCACTGATATGTAGCTCTGATGTGAATGGTTGGTATAGGCAGCATACCTGAATTCTCTACATACTCCATATTACAATAGTATAATAGTAATTACTAGAGTATTATTATTATTATTATTATTATTATTATTATTATTATTATTATTATTATTATTATTGCCGAGCTACTTAAGCTCAGCTGCAGAATTTCTGGTGTCACATTGCCTCTATTCACCCGCCTGTCTTGTTGCTACCCAACAACTTTGTTGTTGTTTGTTTGTCTTTTACTTGGTTTCTGTGAGGTGACAGAAAATTGCACCTATTTCTGGATGGCGAACACTACCCCATGGCTGATGAGAATCACCTGGATACCTTTCTTAGGCACACATGTGCACTCATGCCATGACCTGCAAAAAAACTCAAGGCAATGTATCATGTTGTATTTATAATGAATACCTTTTATTTACACTCATTGTTCCCTGGGATTGTTTTGCTCTTCTCCAGTGGGTTGGCGTTGGTTTCGAATGACAGGGACAGTTACAGATGTAACTCGCACTGTATTTCACATTTCCTAACTACCAGGGGCAGTAAGAATCACCTGGATAACCTATGCCACTATGTCATGAGGAAGTGACCCAACTTTGGACTAACCGGAAAGGTGTCCTGAGATAACCGCTGCACTTATGCCGCTGAGGAGGTCAACATCAGCATAGTCGAACCTGAGGAAGGTATGCAGTGGTGCCTAAGTTGCAGCGGCACATACTTCCTGGAATGGCACACCTCAACAGCGTGGCACAAGGAATGCACGCCTAATGAAGTATTATGTCACATTAGGTGCTGGGTGTCTGGCCCTCCGGTTGACCTAGTTCATGATGTTCACATCCCAGTGGGCTTGTCTCTGTTTAGATGTCTTTCTCCATGAAAGAACAGCTGATGTGAATTGCTGCTATATGGCCCAGATTCTACAATACTGTGCATTTTGGTTAGAACAAGGAACACTCAGTAAGTGCCCCATCATGAAACACTGGTAGGTTAATAGATTCACAAGTATAGGTGATATGCCAGAAACCAAGAGTTCACCCACAAGGAGACTGTACTTCCATCCAGCCACCAGTACATGCAAGAAGAGCTTGTGACTGCTGGAATCAAGAGGGGAGGTGGAGTCTTAAAAAACTACAATGGTGAGATCCCCTGGGGTACCAAGGAAAGGTTTCTATAGAAATGCTTTCGAAATGAGACCACAACGTACACCTTTAATGTAGAAGGTGACTTCCTGCTCTTCAGCAGTCCGTGGTACTGGAGCCAGATGATGGAGTGGACACCCTTCACAGAACGTTTTCCACCTGAGAGAATACAATCTTTATGTACTAGGGAATTGCATCCAGGAACGTCTTTTGGACTACTGGATCACAGCCCTGCACTGGCTCTTCACTTCAAGGGACCAAACCCATGTCTTTTAGCTGAGAGTGCCAAATCATAGATCTCAAATCTACAAGTGGACAGAAACCACTGTCCCCATTCTACGTAAACCAGTATGTTGAGTACAGTCTTTTTTCCTGAGCTGTGAGGATTGATCTTTTTGTCCAATAGGGAAGAGAGTGGTAAACTTGTTGGGAACCCTGACCCAATAGTCTGATGCATTTGCTACCCAATGAACTATGTTTTTGATTGTAAAGTGTCCCAATTCATGGCTGTGCAGAATGGGACTAGTGGTGGGAGGTGCTAATTGCCAACTGTCAAGGAGCTAAGTGTATAGGGCTTGCACAATGCACACTTAGCTTATGCTATGTGGGCACCTAGATAAAGAGCCCGGCTGTGGTGATTTGAGGTTACTACGTGGCTGATCCATTTGGCTCTGCTGGTTTGTAGCTTCTTAATTTGTATATTTTTCACTCCAGGGCCATTTTTGGCCACAGGCCCAGAGAGCTACTCCAACACAAGGTTAATCTGCACATGTCTGACAGCATGGATTGTGCAGACCAGATGATCTGCATCCCGGGTTAAGTGCTCAACAGAAGTTTTGATCAGCTATGATACAGAGGGGTCAATAAAAGCAAGCTATAGCAACTGTTCCAGTGCAATCATGAAAATGACTTTAGCATATTCACACCATATGCGAGGCAATGTCATAAGACCTCACCAGACTGTCACTAGATGTGTCTGAAATTAGCGCTTGGGCACGTCTATGACTGATCTTAGTGCTTTATCTGGTGAATGGTCCATATCTTCCAGATGTGAATACAGACTTACAGTACATATGTTCCTGTGTTCCTCTGATGGGGAACAGGAAGGAGAATTGGCTGTCGGCTATAAGGAGGACTGTAGGGAATATTGTGTGCTTCCTCTACGTGAATCTTCAGTTCCAGGATCTATGATTTCATTTGGGCCACATCAGATACCATGTTGTCTGCATGCCTAGAAAGAGACATTGAACTGCTAATTATTCTGTTTATCAGTAGTCACTGGACACGTATGTTTATGATAAGTAGGCCGCAGCACTTGGGTTAGATTCGACTCTGAGGCCTTGTCTAAATCTGCCAGCCAGGTGTGTTGTGTCAGATCAATAGCCACGACTCATGTAATGGCACAAATATGACCCGCTAGTTGTTTCTCTTGGTGTTGCTGCGCAGTCAACTCAAGGCACATCCAAAGCTTTTGACATAGATTAACATTGCATATTAACAAAAATTTGATAAAAAAATTGTGGTTTATCCTCAGTTTTCAGGGAAGGGAATGCAAACATGGGAATCCTGCTAGTAATTCACAGTCCTACTAGAATTTATATGACAGGTGATCTATAAACTGTGGAAGTAATTGTTGAGGGTGGATATAGCTCCAAACCTATTGGGTTGTCAAGCAATTAAAAATGCATCTATTCAACACTACAGACTTCATAGATAGTCAGTCACAGGTAGACTTGCTCAGTGTGCGTCTCAACGCCTGGTCGAGTGTGGCTTAACAAGGCTGGCTGCTAGCGCTAGGAGTTGTGCTAGCTCGGACCTCCAGCTGAGGTGATATTTCAATGTCACACAGCCCCTAAAGTAGGGAGCCCTTATCCTGTACAGAATTTTTTTGCTTAATTTTTTTGTTCCTTTAGGGGCGCCGTACCTATAAACACTTCCATCTGGGCATTTTTAAACATAAATATCCATTCTCTGGGTCATGCAGCGTGCTCTCGTCTACCTCCTTCATTTTACAAAGCCACTGTGGTCAGAATGGCACCGGGTCAAAGGGCACCATGGAATGTGATTAATCAGAGTAATTTTTTCTGTTATTAATTAATTGAAATTAACACGTTATTTTGACAGTCCTAGTTGTTAGCAGTCTGGCTAAGGAAGTACACCTATGTACAGTGTCTCACTACATGAACAGCACCTAGTCACAGGCATGCTGGTTGGCTTGGTGAAACATAGGATGATAGAGCAAAGGATGGACCACAGCTGTAAAACTAACATAGCAAGCTCAGTGGAAGTATATTGAGGGAGAACACTTAACTATGTTAGGTGCACTTAGCCTCAGGCCCACTAGTCAGAAGGCTGCGGGGGCTGCAGGACTGAGCCAAAGCAATGAGGATTCTCACCGCACTTGGTGGTTAGAAGGGGGGGCATAGAATAGCTCTTTATCTATAAAGCAAATTGTAAAGCAGACTGAGACCACGTTGTTTTCACATCACGTGAATAAATTGGGCTACCTGGATCTCTTGCGGATCATTTTCAGGGAGGTCTGAGTTCATCTGTGGTGTTGTGTCATCAATCTGCGAGCACTTGGAACACTGAAACGGCCCAAGTGTGACAACTTGCCTTGGATCTCGTTTAACGAAAGCCCTTCCCATCTACACGGAGTTCATCTCAATCATGGCAAATGTTCTTTTTAATCTAAGTGCTCACCTGCCATTATTAGGCAGCTGTTTTGATGCGTTGTGGGTATATGTTCCCTGAGCTTGTGTAATCTGATAATGTCACCCACTCCACAGCTACCTGAGTTTTGTTTTGAAAAAGTAAGCCCACAGTGCCAGAAGTGGAACACTGACATGAACCTGATTTTCTCCAGAGCAGCTGGGTGAAGCTACATCCCGGCACCAAAACGCTGTTAAAGAGGTTTATTGCAAACATCTTTAAGGTGACTATTTTGAGACTCATTAAAGTAGGTCTCCTAAACACACACACACACACACACACACACACACACACACACACACACACACACACACACACACACACACACA
>JAQLOM010000012.1:16418949-16429340 GCA_030068315.1 Chrysichthys thysi | reverse complement strand
CTATTCAACACCCTTCCGTTGTCAGAATACACCCCAAAGGCCACCTCATTCAACACCCTTCCATTGTCAGAATACACCCCAAAGGCCACCCCTATTCAACACCCTTCCCTTGTCAGAATACACCCAAAAGGCCACCCCTATTCAACACCTTCCATTGTCAGAATACACCCCAAAGGCCACCCCTATTCAACACCCTTCCCTTGTCAGAATTCACCCAAAAGGCCACCCCTATTCAACACCCTTCCATTGTCAGAATACACCCCAAACACCACCCCTATTCAACACCCATCCAACTTAAAATTAATCCACATGAAATCCTGAACAGTTCCACCAATTTCTTACAAATGTTCACTTTAAGCAATACAAATGATTAATGATCATCATTTAACTCCTGTGTAGATAAATGTTTTTTTTTTTAATTCCCACACTTACCCAGGGACAATTTGTAATTATTTGTAAATACTATACACACCTATGATGATGATCAAAGGCATCATGGACTTCAGATAGTTTAAAATTTCACCTAAAACCCTACTTCACTTCCTTCAGGCTTCTCTAAAGTCTAGTAAAAAGAGGAAAAAGGCATCTCTGAAAAACAAAACCAGCAAGAAAGGCACAGAGGTAAGACATCCAGTTTCATGGTCTACCTTGAATGCTGTCATTATCATGGTGATAAACATATTCATCATTGTGTACATTTTGGTGAAGTAAAAACAGCTACTGTGTGCTCAAAAAGCAGTTCTTTGCTTTTAATCCCTGTGCTAGGATGGCAAGTGGAAACACTTTATAGTCAAGCCGATTCCCTCTCAGCTCATGAAGCCATTGCTTGTGTTTGTGAATCCTAAGAGTGGTGGCAATCAGGTGAGTATGATCTGTTTTTTTATGATCTGTACTACCCAAAAAAAGCCTTTTAACAAATATATTTGATTTTGGCCTTTTTTATTTTTATCTTTATTTATTCTAGGGAGCGAAAATTATTCGGTCTTTCTTGTGGTACCTAAACCCACGACAAGTGTTTGATCTCACCCAAGGAGGCCCTAGAGAGGGGTAAGTACCGAAACGTTGGTTGTTCCATTGCATTCAGTATGATACTGCAATCCATTTCTTACTTCAGTTGTAGAAAGACTTCACAACGTTAATTTCCATTCACCATTTTGTTCATTTTTAAGGTTAGAAATGTACCGAAAAGTGCCCAACCTGCGCATCCTGGTGTGTGGAGGAGATGGAACGGTCAGTATAAACTGTCAGTGGTGTAGACTTAAATGCACTGCCTTCCAAGCAGCTTTCATGTTTATACTAAGCAATAGTGGTAATGTTACATACATCATTCAGTGTAATCTAAATAATTGTTTATTTAGCTACAGCTGACTTTCTGTTAAATGTCAAGTCTGGAGGCTGATAAGATGAACTGAAGACCTTTTGAATATACAGGTTGGCTGGATCCTGTCAGTGCTGGACGAGCTGCAATTGAATCCTCAGCCTGCTGTTGCTGTCCTCCCGCTTGGCACGGGAAACGACTTGGCCAGGACACTCAACTGGGGAGGAGTACGGAAATCATAATGCTCTAAAATGTTCTTGAGATCATTTGATTAGCAGTGGCTAGTGTAGGTTACTCAATGTGCCCGATTTGCTTTGAGTGTTCATTCGGTCATAATGTTTACTTTTACGTCTCTACCCACCAAGTGGTGGAGGGATTATGTTTTTTTAGATTGTCCATCTGTCTATCCATCCATGCATCCATGTAAGATTAGCACGATATCTCAGGAACAGATTGTCGAATGGTTTTTGGGTTTATCTTGAATTACCATCATAACCAGCAGATGAACTGATTAGATTTTGAATCTATTGATCCAAACAGGGTGAAAAGAATCACAGCAAAGTCAAATGTAGGAAATTTGGAAATAGTTTTTCTTTAATAGTTTCCTTCTCTTTTGAAGTCCATATTAATGGGTTTTTTTTAGCATACTAATTAGTAACAAGAAGGACTAGACTTGGTGGAGGATGCAATGAGGTCTATTAGTTGCTCTAATCAGACAGTCAAAACGGATTATCTTAATCAGAGAGTTTTTGATAGATTCATCTTGTCCGGTGTTATTACTGTTCTACTTCTTCTTTTTCTTCTTCTCCTTCTTCTTCTTCTTCTTCTTCTTCTTCTTCTTCTTCTTATTATTATTATTATTATTAGTAGTAGTAGTAGTAGTAGTAGTGGTGGTAATAGTAGTAGTAGTGGTATTGTGTTGTTGTAATAAATGTGTCGCCTCCTACATGGCGCTCAGACTCTACACCATACTTATTTGTTGACCTGTGTGATATGTTCAGGGATACACAGATGAGCCGGTGTCTAAAATTCTGTCTCATGTGGAGGATGGGAACATTGTGCAGCTGGACCGCTGGAACCTCAGCGTGGAGCCCAATCCTGAGGCCAGCGAAGAAGACAAAGACGAACACCAGACAGACAAGGTCAGCTCATGCTCCCAGCACAGACACGGCACCGAGCCTCTCATTTTAGCAAGTGAAAAAAATCATGCAAAGTCAATTTGATCTTGTATTTCGTCTTGCAAGATTACCCTAAAGATCATTGAAATAAGATTATGATCATAATACCAGTTTGTTTGTTTTTTTACATAATTATGCATTTCAAGCTTTGAATCATCTTTTTCTATTGGCAGATAATTTTGCATTTATCTAGAAATAGCTAGAAATAAATATGTAAAATAAACAAATGGAACAGGAAGTAGTGGACACATTTGACTATATTTAAGATATTTTCACTTGCTAAGGAGTAATTTTTGCATTTTGGAAGACAAAAATTGCCATAATAAAATGATTGAACTGACCGGAATGAAAGTCTATCACTTCTGAGTCTTTCTGCTAAACTCCTGTTTTCTGTTTCTACATTTAGCTTCCCATTGATGTCTTTAACAACTACTTCAGCTTGGGTTTTGATGCGCATGTAACCTTAGAGTTCCACGAATCCCGAGGTGCACCTGCTCTACGATTTTTCGGAAATTACATAATTTTGTTCTAGGTTGCCAGAAGCAAAGACACATTATGATGAACTAAAATACGCTGTTTGTTCTGTTCTGTTCTGTTTTTTCTTTCTCAGAGGCCAAACCTGAAAAATTCAACAGCCGACTTCGGAATAAGATGTTCTACGCAGGGGTGAGTGTGCCATGGATTAGAGGTAGGCTATCCCTGTGGACCTTCTTACATGTGCTGATTTTCCTGATTTCTTCCAGACGGCATTCTCCGACTTCCTCATGGGCAGCGCTAAAGACTTGTCGAAGCACATCAGACTGGTGGTGAGAAGAAGCATGGTTTCTCATGTTCATAAAGTCAGAGAAAATGGAACATGAATACACATCCAAAAAAAAGAAAGGATGTAATATAAAATAAAAGCATGCTCAATGTTACTTCTGCATTTCTCTGGGTTAACTGTCTGTTTCTGGACATATCCAGTGTGACGGCACAGACCTCACGTGTAAAGTTCAGGAGCTGAAGCTACAGTGTTTGCTCTTCCTCAATATTCCCAGGTAGCATCTCTAAATCCTGTTTTTGGTTTATTGACTAGTCATCAATATGAAGCACGGTCTAATGTCTAATGCTGAACCTGTCATCATGATGTTTTTTGTTGTTGTTGTTGTTGTTGTTTTTTAAGATATTGTGCTGGTACAATGCCATGGGGCAACCCTAGTGACCACCATGACTTTGAACCACAGAGGCACGATGACGGCTACATAGAAGTTATTGGGTTCACCATGACTTCCCTGGTAAATGAATCATTGTATCGCTACAACAAGTGTTACATATGCTTCTGGTCACTTTATTGGTTCCTCACATCCTCACATTTTTTTAACGATACCCTGAAGTTTAAAGAGAACATGCCATGCGTTTTCCAATTATTTTAAATTATTCTCTGAAATGCTTCCATACAGTCTGCAAGTTTTTTTTAATCAAAAGAAACACCTTTTTTCCTTTTTTTTTTCTCACCTGGTTTTAGCATGAAATCCAAACCCTGTACGATAAGACGGGCTGAATTTGTGGCTCTAAATATTCAAAAAGCTTCGCTCTGACTGGCTAACATCTTTAAACGAGGATCCTTCACACCGACGGAATTGTCATTGTCACGCCACAGGCTTCATGTTGCTGATTTCATGATGACATCCTGATGTTTGCGTACATATAAAACTATTATTCCCCAAACTATTGGATATACATATATGTAGGCATATAACTATACATTTCCACATATTTAAACATATGCACTGATGGATATTTCTATGCTTAATTAGCCTTTAACATTATAATTAATTAGCCTTGTACATTTCTATATATTTAAACATATGCACTGATGGATATTTCTATGCTTAATTAGCCTTTAACATTATAATTAATTAGCCTTGTACATTTCTATATATTTAAACATATGCACTGATGGATATGTTTATGATTAGTTGGCCTTTAATTGGACATTATGTATTGTAAAGCTGCTTTTGCGACAATGTTCTGTTGTTAAAAGCGCTATACAGATAAAATTGAATTGAATATACATATAATATTTACATGGCTTGTGTGCTATATCCAATTCCATAGCACTAGGTAAGCAAACTTGCTAAGCTAGCGACAGCTACCTGCCTGAAGTGGTAAAAAAAAAAGAACCCTCGGTAACATTAGCGCTAACGGGAGCTCACCTTAGTGCATAATGGCTGACAAATTGATCAAAGATCATAAAAAAAAAATTTAAGCAGTGAGTTGCTTATTACTCCAAGATTATGGTCAATTCAAATAATAAGGTTGAGCAAACTATGGATCTCAAACTGCATGTTTTATTTTAAATTTAGCATCACGAAGAGGATGTTAATGTTAGCCGAGCGGCTGGCGTTACCTGAGGGCTTTGACTGGTCATGCAAGTGAACTAGGGTTCAAACCAAAAGGAGAAATCTATTACAATATCCAATACAGCGTTTATGGGTTTTGTTGTGTTTTGAATGTTTTACTTATGGTTTGCGGACTAGCGAGTTGACACGGCTCCACGTTCTTCATTCAGATAACTATGGGAGGTTATATATGTTAATAAGGAGGAGGCACAATAAAAATGAGAGGAGATTCTATGCAAGAAGCATACACTTTTAGATCTAGCCTATTTTATTTCTATAGCCATTACAGACTGGGAAGGTAACAGTCCAGGTTTCTCCCTTTAATGCTGAAAACAAACAACTCAGGGTTTTTTTTTTTGCCGAATAAGAAAAAAACCAACTCCGATTTTGTCAGACAGTCAGAGAAATTAAACTGTATGAATGTAAGTCCAATGACCTTTAAAACCAGCATGTGCTTTACAAAAGAGTACAGAGGTCGTCGAGAGAAAATGAGCTGGAAATGCCAAAGCAATAAAAAGTATGCATGATAAAATACTACATTCTACTTAAATTCACTACATGAATGTGCAGGATATCCTTGTTTTGGTTATTAATACAGCGTGTTGTGGATGGTCTTGTAGGCCACGCTGCAGGTGGGAGGCCATGGCGAGAGGTTACATCAGTGTCAGGAGGTGACTCTCACCACCTTCAAGCCCATTCCTGTGCAGGTGGATGGGGAGCCGTGTAGACTGGCTCCATCCGTTATCCACATCACGCTCAGGAACCAGGCCAACATGCTGCAGAAGACCAAGAGGAGAATCTCCCTCCCGCAGCTCAATGAGTGAGTCACTGAGAAACACCAGCCTTCGCCTTTATTGTTTCAATCATCATAGACATTTTAATATTTCTTTAAAATGTATTTATATGTCTGTTCTATCAACCTCTTCTCAGTGGTAAAATTAGCCATGAGTCTTATTGTTAAAATATCTTTGTTCTTGTGTTTTTTATGCCTATAATGTCCAGAATATTCATATCATAGTAATGGACTATATACACTATGTATCAGCCATAACATTACAGTAAAATAACTGACTGGTGATGTGAATACCACTGATGGTATTCACCCTGTCAAGGGGTGAGATATATTATCCAGCAAGTGTTGGAAGCAGAAAAAAGGAGCAAGTGTAAGGTTCTGAGCGACTCTAAATAGTGTTGGCGAGACACCTGGGTCAGAGCATCTCCAAAACATCAGGTCTTGTGGGGTGTTGAGAGTATGCAGTGGGCATTTCCTATCAAAAATGGTCCAAGGAAGGACAACTGGTGAACCAGCGTCAGGGCCGTGATCACCTACGGCTCATCTGATCCCACAGTCATGCTATTGTTGTACAGTTTGCTGAAAGTTAATGCTGGCTATGATAGAAAGGCATCAGAACATGCACTGCATCGCAGCTTGCTGTGTATGGAGCTGTGTAGCTGCAGAGAGGTCAGAGTCCGATCCCATGCTGACCCCCCTCCACAACCGAAAGTGGCGACAATGAGCATGTGGGCATCAGAACTGGACCATTGGAAGAAGGTGGCCTGATCTGATGAGTCATGTTTTCTTTTCTATCACATGGATGGGCGTGTCTTTGTGCTTTCCTTACCTGGGGAACAGACTGTACCAGGATGCACCCTGGGAATAAGGCAAGTGAGCGGAGGCAGTGTATTACTCAGGGCAGTGTTTTGCTGGGAAACCTTGAGCATTGGCATTCATGCAGATGTCAGCCTGACACATACAACCTAAACATTGCTTCAGACCAAGAACACCCTTTTTTGACACAATATTCCCTGCTGGTAGTGCCCTCTTTCAGCAGGATAATGCAACATCTCAAAAAAAAAAAAAAAAAAAAAAAAAAAAAAAAAAAAAAAAAAAAAAAAGTTCAGGAATGGTTTGAGGAACATGACAAAGATAAAAAGTGGAAATTTGGCCTCTAGATTTCCCAGATTTCAATCTGTAGGATGTGCTGGACAAAGAAGTCCAATCCATAGACCATAGCCCCACCTAAAAAATTTCTTACAGGACTTAAAAGGATCTGCTGCTAATGTCTTGGCACCTTGTACACCTTCAGAGGTCTTGTGAAGTCTATGCTGTTTTAGCGGCACAAGGTGGACAGCAGGTGTTAGGAATGTTATGGCTGAACGGCGTATAGAATTTTTTAAAAACATGTTTAGTTTTATTTTGGACAACGGCCAGGAAATGAGACGAGGTCCCATATTAAGCTGTGTGTGTGCGTATGTGTGTGTGTGTGTGTGTGTGTTTGTGCGTTTGCGTGCTCTTAGTCAGCAACCCATCTCCGAACAGCTGCATATCCAAGTGAGCCGAATCAGCATGCGTGACTACGAGGCTTTACACTATGACAAAGATCAACTCAAAAAAGCCTGTAGGTGGTTCATTTGATTTTCAAGCACTAGATATTTATTAAGCAATAAACACATGTGATGTTAGCTTGAACACTTGAACGCTTGATCTCTCTAACTGAGTGGCCTCTTTTATTGCTTTTTTGAGAAGGCATACACATCAGACATTCTTGTTTTCTCAGCAATTCCTCTGGGGATCATCACTGTTCAAGCAGACAGCGATTTGGAGACATGCCGGTTGCACATTGAGAGGCTTCATGAGGTACGTTTGGTTCTGAAATGCCGTTCGCAAATTGATTTGTGCGATTGGTTGATCTATATCAGTAGATCTACAATTTCGCTCAAAATTAAGTTGACAAATAATAAACCTTTAGACATATATAGATTTTTTTTTATCACAAATTTAATGGTTTCAAACGTCGCCCTCATTTCAGAAAACAGGCTATTGCCACAGCCGTCTGCGGTTGAGGTGAAACTTTGAATTGAGATTGATGGACCTCCCCTCTTCTCAGTTGATCAAAATAACACTCGGCAATTCCACCTGTTCGTTCCTGTCTACAAAAGAAAAGCCATTAGTGCTCTCTTTTGTTTGAAGACACACAATGGCTAGTTTTTGGAGGGAAATGTGAACAACCAAATAATAAAGTACAACCAAAGAACTGGTGTTAGTGTCGTAACTGCTTGTACATTTGCTTGCACAAGATGCTATGCCTTATAAGCATCTGAAAGTTCTTGAAAAAACGTCCACATCTAAGTAATTTAACCAGTGAAAAAAATGTGACTCAAGTGTTCTGAGTCTAATATGATTCATTATTTCTAAAGTAACTTTAAGGTCAAGTCAGGCAAACACAGTAACTTTAAGTAATCCCACTCAGTTGCGAAGGCTTGCTCTTTTTTTTCTTTTTCTTTTCAGGAGGGGGTTGATGTGAATTCGGACACAGCCCACATACCAAAGCTCTCGCCAAAATGGTGCTTCCTGGACTGTAAGTCAAATCTGTCAGCTGTACCTTGTCAACTACAGACTTAAAGGTACTTTATTTTATGCCGTCTGCTTTCCTTTTACAGCCACCACTGCGGATCGTTTCTACAGAATCGACCGTGCTCAGGTATCTCGAGGGGTTCAGTAAATATCTTACAGTATGTAGGTACTGTCCATTTTAATTCTGCCCTTTGGCTTGTCAGTCGACATATTTCTGCCTTTTATGCCGTTTGTTCCAGGAGCATCTGAACTATGTGACGGAGATCTCACAGAATGAGCTTTTTATCCTGGACCCCGAGTTGGTCACTAAGGAAACGGTGGGCACGTCTACTGGAATGCCAGAAATGGCAGACACACAGGGAGAGAACTCGAATAGCTCTGACCAGGTTGCCTTCCCAGCATGCCCTTCAGCATCTCCACCACTCTATAGGTATAAATCTTTTGTGTGTGTGTGTGTGTGTGCTTGTGCACCTTGTACACCTCTACTGCTTTATGAAAAGTCAAATCTGCCTGTAATAAGGTTGTGGATTTCACCCTAGAGCTTGGTGACTACTATACTGCAGTTAATGGCCTTTTATGCTGGTCTGCTGTTTGATTCACATGAGTAACAAGTACAGTGGACCCTCGGCTTGCATTAGACATTGGAGGGCGAACAATTCAATGTACGAACTAAATTCCCAAGCAGATTTTGTACTGACAGACGAACAAATCCTTGACTGACGTACAGGCAGGCAACTCACGCTTCACGGCACAAACATTCAGTTCCGGTCAAGGACTCATGGTGTGAACGTGTTCAACACATTTTTTCATTGTGTTTCTTTGCATTTTTGCTCTATAAGCTTCATTATGGGTCCCAAGAAAGTGGAAATGGTAGTGAGAGTAAGGAGCCTAAGCGTATAACAGTTGAAATAAAGAAAGAAATAATTGCTGAACATGAGAAGCGCCACCATATCCCTCCGCCAGAAACTACGTATCCACCACAAAGCTGACGTGCTTTAAAATCATCTGTTTAATTAATTTAGGTTTATTTTTCTATAATTAAGATTATTTTCATTTTATTCTCTGTTTTACTGCCACACATAAACCCATAATACACTTTAAAAACATGTTTTTGAGGGCTGAAACATGTTAATTGTATTTACATTCTTTTCAATGGGAGACATTGATTTGGGTCGCGAACAAATTGGGTCACAAACCGAGTCTCAGAACGAATTAAGTTCGTGAGCCGAGGGTCCACTGTATATTTCTTGGCGTGTCTTGCTAATCACCTACTCTTAGTTCCAGCTGGTGGAAGATTTAATTTGCCTTACATCGCCTGTGAGCTCTTCCTGACCATTATTATGGCTGTTAACACTAGATGTGTGTTTTAAGACCATATTAAAAACATAAGCACTTACGGATATCCTACTATATATCTTACATCTTGCTGAATTCTTTCAATGTAAAGAGGATTTTGGACTCAAAATAAAAAGAGCATTTTTTTTCTCACACCAAATGCCATAGTTTACCTAATGTACACTATAATGCAGTCCTCCACATCAGCACTGTGATGTTAAAGTCTGTTATTGATTTCTCCATGTTTTCTCGCAGTGTAAATGAAGATCAGACTGCAGCTCAGAGAAATCGCCCGTCCTGTGATGTCACTGATGCAGAGGGACAGGCTGGTGCCCCGGCATTCACAAACACGGACGTTTGCAAGTGAGAATTTAACTTAAATGGATGTAAACGACCAGTCTGAGTAGAGACAGGCCAATACATGTGCTGCTTGTATTTAAAAAAAAAAAAAAAAGGACAGATTTATGCAGTTTGTGAAAAGGGATCAGCTCTGGGTTGCTGCCCAAAGAGAAATTTAATCCTGTACCACAAAACTGTGGCTTAAGAGCTTCTCCCAGCATTGAAATTGCAGCATGTAATTCTCTCATTCAGAAAAACAAACACGTTCCAAACAAAATAAGAAAAAGAGGTTTGTAATGAAATGAAGGCACTTTCAGTCTTCTTTTGTTCATTTTATTGCAAAAGCCAGGAGAAAGAATTGTGATCTAGCACAACTGATGACAAGTTGGTGCTTCTACATATCGCTGACTCTGTCTCTCACACACACACACACACACACACACACACACACACACACACACACACACACACACACACACACACAC
>JAQLOM010000012.1:16364087-16375818 GCA_030068315.1 Chrysichthys thysi | reverse complement strand
TAATTTTTCTCTTTAAATGATACATTTTCTCAGTTTAAACATTTGATATGTCATCTATGTTCTATTCTAAATAAAGTGTGGAATTTTGACACTTCCACATCATTGCATTCCATTTTTAGTTACAATTTGTACTTTGTCCCAACTTTTTTGAAATCGGGGTTGTATTATTTTACACATTATTTTATTGCTCTGGATAAGAGTGTCTGCCAAATGATTGTAATGTATATAGCTTCCTTCTTACAGCCAAGGTTATGTTACAAAGTATATAAAGGAGCATTTCAGTAATCAATACAAGAGCTAACGAAAGTGTTTTAGCATTGATGATATTTAGGAAAGGGTTTAGACAGCAATGGTGTAAAAATGTGAAAAAGCAAAGGAGTCATGTAAGTCTCAACTAAAAGTGTAGGAAAAGTGTAAAATCTCTAGATTTAGGCTAAATTCGCACTCAAATTTATGACGTACTGTAGTTATTAACTGAGAATTATTGCATGTACTTTGGAGCAAAATTAAAAATCAATTCTGACTAAACAGGACATGCAATTTAATATCTTTTCCTTCTGAAAGGTTCTCTCTCTCTCTCTCTCTCTCTCTCTCTCTCTCTCTCTCTCTCTCTCTCTCTCTCTCTCTCTCTCTCTCGCATGCGCACTCTCGTTCCCTCGCTCTCTCTATCTCTCACCATCAGGTTCCTCATCAGCCTGGTCCATCTCCAGGTTGGTCAACAAGCTCACAAACCACTCAAAGGACTTCTGATCTCGGTTTATCCAAATAAAATCCACCTGTAGAGGATCAGACCTTTAATTCAATTCAATTCAGTTCAATTTTATTTGTATAGCGCTTTTAATGATGCACATTGTCACAAAGCAGCTTCACAGTATATAATGTCCAAATAAAAGCTTATTAATATATAAACATATCTACAAGTATATATACAGTGATCTCTCACTTATCGCCAGAGTTAGGTTCCAGAACCCGCCGTGAAAAGTGAAAATCCGTGAAGTAGTGACCATGTAATAATATGTTTTTTTAAAATATGTTTTAAGCCTTTATAACCCAACCCTCCCGCACTCTTATATCCATTACCGGCACAGTTATACAGAATAAACCCTTTATATTCTCTTAGATATTGGGTAAGATTCATTGAAATTATGTACTGTATGCACAGTAAACACAGTTGACACAGTATATGAACAACAACTATTGTATATCATTGAGGAGTTTTATTTACAAAAAAATATGCAAAACAGTTTTAAAAACATTTATTTTTTCCTGGTAAAGAATATCGTGATAGGCAGTTGCTGGCGCTGTTTTTTCACCGAAGTTAGCAGGTGTTTATACACTTCCATGGTGCCATCAAGAGCATTTCTGAACTGTAAAGAGCGAATCATTTGTGGGTCCCATTCTTCAATTCAGCTCTTTAGCTAAACGTAAAATGGTGAGGCGCTCGAGAGTTAGGCCTTGTTCCTGTTGTTGTTCTTCTTCTTTGTGTGCTCAACCCTCCTCTTGTTCTTTCTCTTTCTCACTCGTTGACTTGTGACTTGGTCATTTCGGCCAGATCTTCGTCGGTCAGCAGTTTTGAGTAGACCTTGAGCAGTTTAACGGCATCCTGCAGCATTGCCGCACATGACTAGCGTGACGTGGTCCTTATGAGCCTTAAAGCCTGGGGCTCTTGCCTCCTCCTTCATGATAAAAGTACGAGACGGCATCCGCTTCCAGAACAGGGTCGTCTCGTCCACATTGAACACCTGCCGATATCCACCTTCTTTAATGATGTTCTTGAAGGTGTTGCCGACATAAATTTCTGCTGCTGCTTTATCCACAGAGCCAGCCTCTTCATGGAGACTCACACTGGTGAAGTTGAATTGCCTCTTGAATTTTTCAAACCAGCCCTTGCTGGGGGCAAAGTCACTTTTCTTGCTGGGGGAATCCACAGAAATTCCAGGTTGAGGGCTGTCCTCCAGCTCAGCCTCGCCATACGTAAACATTTCATGAAGCTCTTTGGCCTTCTCTCGGATTATATGGGTGTCCACAGGGATGTTCTTCTTCCGGCAGTCCTCAATCCAAAGTCCTAAAGCAGATTCCATCCAGACCACAGCCTATTTACCCACGCTTATGGCTCGTTTGGCTCCCTGGTTATAAGACTGTAGCTCTAATCTTCTTTTCAGCCTTCTTTATGTCAGCGGCGCAGCTGCTCCTTTCCTTTAAAATGTCCAAAAGTTTTACCTTTTCGGCTATTGTTAGCATCTTCCACCTGCACTTGAGCGTGGTCCCAGAAGAAGTAGAAGGTCCAGATAGCTTTTGGGACATAACAAAGGGCTTTACTACCCACAAAACCACAAAAAGCTCAGCTAAACACGTTGATGCTGAATGAACGAGATGTGAGATGCTGGCTAACACAAACCGGAATGATGCTCTTCGCTTAGTTAATCAGCACCCAGGATTCTGTAATTAGCCACACGCTCTGATTGGGTAGCCAATTAGCCATCGGCCAAGGGCAAATGAGGAAGCATGTACATTACCAGAAAAAGCCCACGAACCAGTGGCCAAGCCATAATATATAATTAGACCAATTTAAATAAAAACCCGCGATAGACTGAAGATGCTAAATTTGAGGCGTGATATGGCAAGGGATCACTGTATATTGATTTAATGTCATCCAGGCCGAATATCTGCAGTCATTTTCAGGTCAGTTGTGTGTTTGTTACCTTTCTCAGCTTCATTTCATTATCTTTGACGGTCTCACACCAGGAGTAGCTGCAGTTAGGGCAGTTCTGCTTCCTCATTCGATAACTGTAGAGTAGACGCAGCAGAAGGTACAGAAAAGGAGTCAGATTACATGGTGCGTTTTTGAAAATGAAGCATTTTCTTTTCTACTAGGGTCATTTTCTCCATGGAATATTCTGGTTTAAAAGATGCCTTGAAAATGTGTTGCAAGAAAATACTGACTAAAGGTTGAAGTTTATGTTGTAAGATCTCACCGGTACATGATGCTCTGCAGGATGGATGCAAAGGGAGTGATGCCAATGCCAGCCCCAATCAGCACCGCATGCTCTGAGGCAAAGATCTGCCTGGTCGGGGTGCCATAAGGCCCATCTACATAACACTGTGGCAATTTTCAATCACACGCTTTATTGATTTTTTCCCCCTCATAAATATAGGCCTATCAAACATAAAACCTTATACAAACATTTAATTGAAAAATACCTACTTTTGGCCTTCACTGTGCATTCATAAAGCATTTCATATTTTTTTTATAAGGAAATACTGGAGGATTTATTTAATACTCATTTCAAAACCTGTGAGATGACAATATATGTCTCTTAAATGGTTACATGAAATAATAACTACTATTATAGGTTGACTGTTTAAGACTGTTATATCTGTAACCTTATCTTGCAAATTATTTTATCTTCATTAAAAGCACTTTTGGAAAGTATTGAGACATCTCTGTGTCCCCTGTGTTACTTGTCTTTCAGTGATGTCTATTTACTGTATCTATATCATACACTCACTGAGCACTTTATTAGGAACACAATACTAATACTGGGTAGGGCCTCACTTTGGGCTCAGAACAGCCTCAGTTCATGGTATGTACTCCACAAGATGTCAGACACATTCCTTTGAGATTCTGGTCCATGTTGACATGATTGCATCATGCAATTCGGTATACTATGCAATGTTTCCAATGATTAATGCAATGATAAACTGGTATTAATGGGCCCAAAGTGTGCCAAGACAACATTCAAACACACCATTATACCACTGCAACCATCCTTTGTTGTTGACACAAAGCATGTTGAGTTCATGGACTCATGCTGTTGGTGCCAAATTCTGAGCGTTTCATGTCTGCCTCAGCAGAAATCTAAGGTGTTCTCTCACTGGGTTCAATTGGTCTCCCCCTCCCCATTCCCCTGCTGGTCTGCACTCACACTGCGCTAAACGTTCCACTCCCGGGGCGCTTACGTCACCATGATACAGCTTTTTGTATTGATGAAAAGTGCTCCTGCTTTGGATGACACGAAGTGATATCACTATCTTCTATAAGAGTGCGCAGATACGATGTAACCCGAGTAAAACCGACACCGCTTGTGTGCAGAATCAAGGAGACCGAACAAAAACAGTGCCATTAAGAGTGCATAAAATACACTGCACATATGAAACACTGCACAAGTACGAGCGCTTCTCGCAAAGAGCAGGGCTGTGATAAGCGTGCCCATTCATCAAATGTGTAGCATATATGTGCTGGTTTTGCTCACTTTAACTTTGTGTCTGCACTCTCATATAAAAGACAGTGATCTCACTCTGGAGTTTTAACACTGTGTATTATTTTGGGTGCAGTAACACACACTCTGTGCTAACGCATGTGCTGTGTAGACGTATTAATTAGGAAATGCAGTGATTTTTAGTAAATCACGTTTCACGCATATGATTTTCACAGACGGAGGTGACACTGCAGGGGGAATCTGCAGTTTTAGAAACCGACTACAGACCGTGTTCTTCACTAAGGTGAGAACCAGAGTCGTTATTACTCCCAATATTCTACAGTGAATTAAGAAGTGACACAAGATAGCTTGAGTTCAGAGCCTGAATGCAGTTAGTGCTCACACTGTGCATGAACCTAACCGATCCATTCCCCGGGGCACCTCTTCCAAGTGGCCCACGTGACCTGCCCTCAGGTGCGGATCAGAGTGGATCCAGTCCTTAGGTATCAAATTCTCCTGAGAGTGGCTGAAATCGTCTTGTGCAAGTATGCCCCTAGATTCATCAGTCCAGGCTACATTTTTCCAGTCTTCAGCTGTCCATTATTGGTGAGGCTGTGCCCACTGCAACCTCAGCTTTCTATTCTTGGTTGACTGAATGGAACCTGACGTGCACTTCTGCTTCAAGGTTCGGCGAGTTATGCATTCTGAGATACTCTTCTGCTCTCAATTGAACAGAATGACTATCTGAGTTACTGTAGCCCTTCTGTCAGCTTGAACGTGTCAGCAATTCTCTGTTGCAGCTCACTGGATTTATTTTTTCTTTATTGCACCATTCTGAGTCTCTCATTCTGAGTAACCAACTCTCAAAACTGTTGCGGATGAAAATTCCTTCATTCATGCTACAGTCAAAATGACTGAAATCACTTTTTTACCCTCATTCTGATAGATAATGTGAACATTACTCTAAGATGCTGGCCTGTATCTGTGTGATTTTATGCACCGCAGTGTTGCCACACGAGTGGCTGATTAGATAAATGCATGAATGAGTAGGTATGCAAGTGTTCCTAATAAAGTGCTCGCTGAGTGTAGATGAGCATTGGAAATTGCATTGAAAATTATTACTATTGCAATACAGCTTCACTTATTTATGAAACAAATATATCAGCAAAAATGAATGATTTTAATGATTTCGATATTACAGGGGTAATCATATTTGTATTTATAAGACTGATTTGGATAACAAATATTTAACAAAAGTTTACCAAAATTCATAAGAATATTCAAATATACTTGTACTTAATACTAATACTATTAAAACTAGATCTCAGTATTAGATAAGAACCACTATGTAATCATGGCTCACCTTGATGTTACAATATCTATGATTCTCACTCAGTTTAGCCGAGATCTGTAAAGTGGTACAATTTCAATATCAGAAGCGTCGAAAACAGCTGCACAAAAGAATCCAGGCAAAAAAGGGGGCAAAACATTTTGAAAGAAATCCAACATGTTAACATGTGGAATAAATATTTTTAAATATAATTGCTTTTTTTCTTGTGTCAGTGGGTTAGCAAGCGTCAGATAAACGGATTTATGTCCAATAGAAATTACCTCTTTAGCAACTGGAGGCACGTCTCCAGATTCTACCTGCACTCCGACGTCTGGGGTTGGTCTCTGAGAACTGGGCCGCACTCCATTCTTGCGATACAGAGTTAGCTCAATGGCATTATCTTCATTAGTTGCTACAGTTCCACCGCCGCTCACAGCTTTGAACAGCTCCTCCGGCTGTTGGCATGGGTTGCAAGAGACATGTCATCAGTGCGCACTATTGATTGCTAGCAACCATACAGACAATCAACTAAACAATAAGAGTCAATAAATAAAGTAATAAAGATAAAGATCATACATAAAATAAAAATAAATAAATAAATAAATAAACAGCGAGGTTCCATCTGAATGACCTACAAAGTTAACAATGTGATTAGATCCTGATCTAAAAAAAAGAGGTTATGTCTTCACCTGGGTTCTTGAATGGTGCCTTTGGTTCCTCAGGCTGACTGAAAGTCTTTTGTTGCTGACGGTTTGGCTTTCATGCTGTCTAAAATACTCAAACAGACGATTTGTCCACTGGCCCAATGAGCGGATGTGGAGCCACATGGTTTCTATAAAAAGAAACTATTAAATAATTAGATCTCCATGGTTAAATATAACACATTGAGAGCAATTTTGCAAAGAGAGATTTACGTGTCTAAACTGAACTGCCAGTTTGCTAGGTACTGTAGCTAGGAGGTATTTGGTGTACCTTGTTGCTCTGGTGCACTGCTGATGGTGAACGGGTGCCACTCGTACTTGGCTATAACTGGGATGTTGATGTAGACATAGTCACCAGGTTTAAAATGGAAGAACGGTGGTCGCTTGATCACAAGATGTGTTACCTTTTTAATATCCAACAAAATGAAGAAAGATAAAGGTCTTATATCATGGTACAAAGCAATGTACAGACAAACAATTCAATACAGTCTATAAATAGAAAAAGTTCCCTGAAATGCTGGGACTATATGTAAAAAGGTTAGATGGGTCTCCAAATATAGATTTAAGCACCAACATTATTGTCACTAACATAATTATTATATTTTCTTCAGTGCTAGTGCTAAAGCAAAGAGCCTAAACTGTCTTATTATTTACAAGTTGCACGGTATGTAGGATGCAATCAAGAAGTAAAATTAATTATTTAAAAACAATACATAGAACACCACAATAGATTTAGAGTTTGCATTAGTTAGTACCTTAGATGGCAGCAAGTTGACCTCAACAATATACAGGGGTGCCATGCGAGACACTGCAATGCCAACTAACTTCTCCACTAGGAAGATCACACCAGGGGCCACAAACCACTTCCAGAAATTAGCGCAGTGGATTATGAGCAGTACCCAAACCCAAATATAAGACAGGTGAGTCCAGTAGAACACCTGAACATACACAAAAAGAATGCTTATAATAAGGGAAAATGTTGGGGTGTGTCAATATTTCTTAGTCTACAAACAGGAATTTCCCTGTTTGCGTCCTATTTGTGCCAAGCTAATTAAGGTTTTGTTCATCTAAGGGTTATTTGAAGTCATAATTTCCTGGTTTTCCTGGTTGCACCTTGGTCAGTGGTGGTTTGTAATGACTCAAACCAAACTGATTCCCAAAATGGATGATGTAACATTGGCCTGAAGTCCAGGATCCTACCATAAGGTCACACAAGAGTCACCTGGCTTCAATGCGTGCAAGACAAGTTCATCACCTGAGCATATCAAAGGCAGTTTTCAGAGACATGCATTTCAGGTCAGCATTTTGTATAAGCTCATGAGGAGGGCTTAAGGGAATCTAGCACAAAGCTAGGATCCCATGCTGGGCTCCTCATGGCAAACAGAGGAAGCGTGACACTTCCAGAAAGGCTGATAAAGTTTATGAGCCCCTAAAGACAAGCACACCAGGGTAACATGGTATCCTGCTGTGACTGCCAAATATGCCTTTAGTATAATTATACTAAAGGTGTATTTGGCAGTCACCGCAGGACACAATGGTACCCTGTGGTCCTGCTGTTGTCTAGCAGTCCCTGGACAAAATCTATTTCTGGATCCAGCTAATAAGGAACAGCTTCCAATTAATGGCCTTAAAGGCCTGTTTGTTAGAGCTTGTTCATTGTGGAGTGTTTACTGGACTGCTAGGTTGCAGTTAAGGGGGTGCAGACATAACTGATCTGGTTACGGGTACAAAACCTCTCTAGCCATTTCAAACACTTGGAACTAATAATTGTAGATATTGTAAACCCAACCTGCTATTCAAGTAGCTTACAATTTATACAATAAACTCCTGAACCAAGCTCTCAAGGGCCACTCGTCGAGTCTTGGTGTTAAAGTTGGGCGCCTTTCTGTGCGGAGTTTGCATGTTCTCCCCGTGTCTGTGTGGGTTTCCTCCAGGTACTCCGGGTTCCTCCCACAGTCCAAAGACATGCACAGAGGGGATTAGGCTGATTGGCGACTCTAAATTGGCCGTAAATGTGAATGTGAGTGTGAATGGTTTTCTGTCTCTGTGTGTCGCCCTGCAGTGGACTGGCGACCTGCCCATGGTGTACTACGCCTCTCGCCCGAAGTCAGCTGGGATTGGCTCCAGCTTTCCCCTGCGACCCTGAACAGGATTAAGCGGCAGAAATGTGAGTGCTGGATTTCTTTCAATTATCCAGTGCACTGAGATAGATCAGAAAAAGAAATTATTAGCTATTGCAAACTGGTAGGAGCACAACAACAACATTTCACTAGAAGGACTCAGAAGACAGTTTACTGTTTAAGTGTCACCTGGAATATAGTGCACATGAGCATAGTCAGTGTTTCTGAATGTGGGTGTCTCAGTAATAACTTTGATAATGGAAGGTTCAGCAACAGGAAATGTTCTGTTAGTGAATGTTCCCAGGAAGTTCCCAGCTCCCAGATCCCAGGATGTCGCCTGGCATTCTGTTGTCAAATTTGGCACCATACTGTTTTGTCCTGTTAATAGCTCTGTTCCTTACTAATTGCAAGCAACTAGCTTAGACATACTGTATATAGTGTATAGCCTACAGTTCAAGTGCTATTGTGTTTGTAGAATAAGGGGGGGGGGTGTTGGGGTGCACCATGACTGCTGTCTGTCACTTCAGTAGTAGTATCTATTCTCCTCCAAATACCTCCTAGGTTGAATTGCTAATTGATTGCCTCCATGCAATACAAGTAAACTCACATCAGCCTTGTGCTACTTGAGTATTTTAATAGACTTGATCTTTCTGATCTGTGCAGAAGTAGCTTACTGTCACAGGTAGTTACTAAAGACAACATAAGAAGGGACATCATTATAGGTAAGATTGTGATCACTCTTTATATAAGATCTTTATATATACCCTTCCTTTCTCCCACTTGCAGGGCAGAGTTAGACACAGGACAGATCACAGTTCTGTCCTAATCACCCTTAAAGATCAGCCATGAAAATATAAAGAGGTTAGTGACACATTGGATGTTAGTTATAGGAAGTGACAAGTTGTACTATGTTTAGTTTTGGCAACTGGATCATCCCTTTTTCTTGGAGCCAAAGACACTATTGCCATGGATAATGCATTTTATTTGATAGCAACTAATGTAATGAACACTTTTTTTGGTTCAGCCAACTGAGAAACTCTGCAGCTGATAGTGTTACAACCGAGAGCCTTTTTTTTTTTAAAAGGAAGACCTACTACACTGATGATGTTGCCCATTATCACAGGCAAGGCCACATCTGAAAAGTAAATAGACACTGTAATCTTTGAAAAATTAATTTCTAGAAACTTCCTTGTAGCTGCTCTGCCATAGTAGGCAAGTTGATGGAGATCCCTCACAGAAGGATTGCGACTCACTTGGAGTCGCTCTGCAACATCAGTGGCCTTACAGCGGGAATTTTTTTCAACGATTTGCTTGATAGCCTGAAGACCCCTGTCAGAGGGCCCAGGTCGACATGAACAGGATGCTGGTGATTCCTTTCCTTTGCTTCTGAATTGTACAATCACTCTGTTGACTGTGCAATCATACGCTGGCTAAGTCCACCCTCAAACTGACCCACAATACACCCTCTTTGAAAATCACACAACTCTTTTGTTTCTGGTGTTCGCCGCATGGCTAGTTGCCCTAAACAATTGATATACTGTAATCTGAAATTAAAAATAATAATATATTAACAAGTTGTGTTGGCATAGAGAAAACATAATGGGGGTGTCTATTTACTTTTGAGATATCTGTGTACTTGGGGTAAGTGTGAGGGCATTGGGCCAATAAAGATACCATTATCAAATTAATTAATTTGCTCTTTAGATCTCATGTGTTGTGCCAGCACTAGACACAACCCAGCTACAATATCTTCTTCTGTTCCTTCACGAGTTACCTGTCCAACTTTCCCGGATGTCAATAAAATACTCTAGTTCTTTTCTCTGTATAGTGGGTTCTTAAAGATATCACATTTAGAATCTGAAGTGCAAATAAATTACTCATGCCTTTTTTACAAATTTGTTAATATTTACTGTTTAAGAATACCAACAAAAATCATTTGTTCTCTGTATGTTGATGACTGTGATAAAGTTTTTGATCAGGTTAACCATAACAGCATCAATCAATCAATAAGTTCCTGACTGCAGTAGGAAGACTTCCCTTGGTGACTATTTCCAAATAGAGGCAAAGATGCACTGCCATACCATACCATACCCACTTCTTGGACCAGGAGGAGTGTGGTTCCCTAAGAAACCCTGCATGGGCCAGGCTTATTATTTTGTTATCTTTGTTGATGATATTTTAAATGCTATGACTAAATGCCATGTGTAAAATATGAAGATGAACATTTAGGAATTGAAATCTCTCTCTCTCTCTCTCTCTCTCTCTCTCCTACCACCTTATTTTGTTCCAATTAGTTCATAATGCACCAGTGAGAGTCCTTACTAGAACCAGAAGATATGATCACATCACCCCTATCTTATCCACACTACATTGACTCCCAATTAAATTTTGCATTGATTATAAAATAATACTGTTTCCTATAATGCACTGAATGAGCTCTTGTCACAATTCCTGAGTGAACCTCTGGACATTTATGATCCACAATTCTTACCTATGGTACCACTCAACAGTTTGGACACATGTACTCATTTATAACTTTTTCTAAAATATGTTTCATATTTTAGAGCCTTCAGAGTAGCCTCTTCTTTACCTTGGTAAAACTATTGGCATTATCTTAACCATCTTTGTGAGGTAGTCACCTGGATTGCTTTTCAATTAACAAGTGTGTCTTGTCATAAGTTCATTAGTAGAATTTCTTGCATTTATAATGCGTTTGAGACCATCAATTGTATTGTGTGATGGTAGCACGGGTATACAGTAAATAGCCCAATTCAACAACTCTAGTAATCCATGATGTGTCAAGAACCACTCAACTAAGTAAAAAGACACAACTGTCCATCAGTTTAAGTGTCTTTTGCATAATAAAAATAAAGAAAAACAAGTGAATTCGATGGAATGTCCAAACTTTTGATTGGTATTGTAGATCAAAGGGTACAGGCTATTTGTTGGTACCCTGAATAGTGAAAACTAAATGAAAACTAAAATGAAAACTAAAAGACTTTCAAATCACATGAGCCAACATTGTATTCACAACAGAACATAGATAACATACCAAATGTTCAAACTGAGAAATTTTACAATTTTATGCACAAAATGAGCTCATTTCAAAGTTGATGCTTGTTCAGGTCTTAAAACAGTTTGGACAGGGGCATGTTTACCATGGTGTAGCATCTCCTCTTCTTCTCAAAACAGTTTGAAGACATCTGGTCATCGAGGTTATGAGTTTCTGAAGTTTTGGTGTTGGAATTTGGTCCCATTCTTGTCTGATATATGGTCGTCTTTGACGTATTTTTTGTTTAATGATGTGATAGATCTGGACTGCAGGCAGCCAATTCAGCACCCGGACTGTTGTAATGGCTGCAGTATGTGGTTTTGCATTGT
>JAQLOM010000012.1:16342890-16355446 GCA_030068315.1 Chrysichthys thysi | reverse complement strand
TACATAAGGAAATGTGGTCTTTCATAATATTTTAAGTCTTCCTAAGTAAAACAAAAAGAAAAATATTTTTTTCTAGTTCAAGGTTTGACATTTTTTCCACACATAAAAGGTTACGGACACTACATTTTTAGTGAGACACTAATGAATATAAATACTGTGTTTTTGCCGATAGCATAAACATGTCCAGGATCCATGTAACAGAGTTATTTCAGTGTGTTATAGAAAAAGATCCCAAATTATAGGAGCAAAAAGCAAAAACAAAGAACAAGGTAACTCAATAACAACACAGAATGAGATCTGACCTTCTGTTCGATGAGAAGACGATGGGCAGTCTCAATGTCTGCAGCCATAAACCTGTCTTTTATCCAGGGCCTGTGCATTATTAAAAATAAGTGAAAGAGACAGAGATGGGAAAATAAGTAAAAGTAGAGAATGAGCTACTTTTTTATTGTATACAGTATATTAGTGGGGTGCTTTGGTTTTGGTTAGTGCGGCTTAACTTACTTGACCACAGATCGAACAAGGTCATACACCTTCTCCAAAGGCGTTGTGGTATGGAGTGGCCGGAGGAACTCGATACCCTGACAAGCCGCTAGCATTTCAATAGCCAGCACTGTGGAAACACACCCAGCACAGGTGTAGTCATAAACACACCCCATTGAAATCATCATCTATGTTTAAAAATCCACTTAGAGACCAGCAATATGGTCTCAAAACACATGCTGAAGCTGGTAGACCATCTCGTGCTTGTCGATCTGGTATGTATAGGCGTTCAGAAGAAGTCTCCATTTCTGTGTATACCTTGCTCCACATGTTCGATCACTCTTAGAGCCTTCCTGGCAGCCCATCCTCCCATGGACACGTGATCTTCAGTGGCCGCACTGGTGGATAATGAGTCCACTGAGGAAGGGTGGCACAGCACCTTATTTTCAGAAACTGCAAGGAAAGAAGGTTTCCTTCAGCATGTCATCATGTAATAACATCCTTTTTGCAGACTGCAAACACTTCAAACACTTCTCCGTCTCAATCGTTTGATTCCTTGATTGAGCCTAAGCACACACTGTTATATTACAGAGGGGTCGAGTTTGATTGATCGGGCTCATGGTGTGATGTGAATGTGTGTTAGGTGAGCAGTGGATGACTAACCGAGAGCTGCTGCAGTGCAGTGTGCGATCATGAAGCCAGAGTTCAGCCCCCCTTCGTTAACCAGGAATGCAGGTAGCTCACTGAGAGACGGGTTACACAGGCGCTCGATACGCCTCTCGCTGATGGACGCCAGTTCATGAACTCCTATGGACAAATAATCTAGCGCCTAGAAGGAAGGGATGTGAGACACAAAGTGAGAAGCATTTATTTGTTGATTCCCTGAGCTTTAAAAGGTAATATGTACAATCAGTACCTTTGCTGGATACTCCCCATGGAAGTTTCCTCCTGAAATGGTCTCTCCTCTTTCTGCAAAGACCATCTAATGTATTTGTCAGGGTTGAACACTGGCCACTTTTAGAGGTGAATTAAAACAAAAGCGTTGTTGGGAGATGAACATTCGTATATACGGAAAGGATACGGGGTTATCTGTAGCACTGTTAATTTCGGTATTTATGATATTTTTCACAAACGCAATCGTATCATTGACGATGCCATGGACCTGCGGAATTGAAGATGGTATTGATCAGGCTGAGAAAACACCCAAAAAATGAACACAGAGAGGTCAATCTGTCACATCACCCAAAAGCCTGTGAGCTTACCTGGGGACAGCAGCGCATGGTGTAGGCGTCCTGGACACGGTCACAAAACCTGTGGCTTTCTATGCATGTAAACATCGAGTATAGTTAGCTAGAAAAGGCCAGTTTATGCAAGCTTGATACAGTTTATGTCATGGCTTCACACCTGCTATCTCAGAAGGGTGGTGATCAGAATCCAGAAGAGCTCGGAAACGCAGGGCCACCTCTTTCTGTCCTGGGTGGGGGCGCAGCTCATGGATGTCTGCAAGAGGTTTGGTGTGTATGCGTATGGAGTTTTGTTGTAACAGGTGCTGAAACAGGTCATATTTTAAGGAGACGTTTCACTGAATTTCTCCATTTTGTCCATCTCTAATACGCAAAGAGCTCTCTATTCCTGCTATGACCTGGCGAGATACCAAGTGTTGTTTTTTTAACTGAGAAACTTTAAGAACAGCCAGTGAAGCAAAGCAATAAAGTATTGCCCCGCATGCACAGTTTCCTCCTGAATTATTGGCACCCTTCGCAAAGTTGACCGATAATATGACTAATCGAAAAACGTAACATAATGTAAAAAAAAGAAATGCTACACAAAATAATTCATTAATAATTAATTAAGGAAATTTGTTCTCGTTAAAATGAATTAAAATACTAGGTTTTACTTAATAATATATAATGGAGAATCAAAAAGGAAAGGCAAAATACATTCACCGGCTTTAATAGAAGCAACTGTGAGAAACTCAACACATCACTTTTCCACATAGTCCCCATGTAAGACGATGCACTTGTCAAATCGTTTATCGAGCGTCTGGATTCCCGCTAGTTTTTCGGCTGCTCCTGAAGCCAGGTGAGCACCGCTTCCTTTACTTCATCATCAGAGGTGACTCTGCGACCGCGCAGCGCCTCCTTCAGTAGACCGAAGATGTGATAACGGGTCGGCACCAGATCTGGGCTGTAAGGAGGACGTGGAGGACGTCAGAACCCAACCTGTTGCGCTGTCTCTACTGTCCCTGCTGCTGTATGAGGACGTGCGTTGTCATGGTGCTGCAAGACTGATTTAAACAGCATTCATCTTCTTTTGCTGCGAATTGCAGGTTTAAGTTCATTTCACAGCAATGCACAGGAATTTACACTGCTCACTGTTTGCCCCTGTGCTTGGAAATGCACCAGAACAGGAACCTTCATGTCCCAAAAGAATGTTAATGTGGTTTTCTTGGGGGACGACTGACATTTGATTGCTTCTTTGCTGGAGAGGATTGATGTATCCACTCCATGCTTTGAGTTTGACTCTCTGGGTTATAACACAATTTAAAAATTGCCTTTCCGCTTTGATTCTCCCTTGTATTTTACTGTGGAATACCACGGGGATATAAAGAATAGCCTATTTTAAAGGAATACAAACAAATTGCCATCCATGAAAAATCCATATATTTTTTTATTTGCCGACAATTATTAGGATTATTGTTCTTCTTATTGTCATTTTTTGATCATTTCCTTTTTCCTAGATTATAAACAGGTGTCCTACATGTACAAGCCCCTTTTTTTATTCACCTTCAAATTTATAAGTACAAAGACATTTTAGTAGAAACCGTGATTGGTTATAGACATACCCCAAACACAGATTAAAATAAAAAAACATAAGTAGGTAACAGAACACAAATATTAATATGTTTAAGCGTCATTTTAGTCATCAGATTTGACCCAACAAAATCTGTTTCACCAACATGTGAACCTAAAAATCAAAAAGGACTTAAGAGTTTAAATATAACTATGTATTTTTTTTATGCATAAAGGGTGCCAGTAATGTTCTAGAGCAATGTATATGAGTAACCAAATCATAGTCCTGTCAGCCTGCTTTCTCTTAGGCAGCTGTGTGATTCTGAAGGACAGACACTGGCGTCAGGTTTCTTCAAGTATTTGATCCTACACTTTCACTCACTCACTCTTCTACAATTTAATCCTGTTCAGAGTGACGGGGGGAAGCTGGAGCCAATCCCAGCGGACTTCGGGCGAAAGGCGGGGTACACCCTGGGCAGGTCTCGGATCCACCACAGGGTGACACACAGAAACAGACAACCATTCACACTCACATTCACACCTACGGTAATTTAGAGTAACCAATTTGCCTAATCCCCTCTGTGCATGTCTTTGGACTGTGGGAGGAAACCGGAGAACCTGGAGGAAACCTGTCCGGACACAGGGAGAACATGCAAACTCCACATGGAAGGGTGCCCAGATCGACCTCGGGGATCGAACCCAGGACCTTTCTTGCTGTGCTAACCACCATACCACCGTGCTGCCCCATCATGGTAAAGTTTCACACAATTTTCGGAGCATTACATCACAGGACGTAATTTATAAATTCTAAGAAACTATATTTATTCACAACCCCGAATTAAGAAAGAATTAGGAAGCTCAAAATTGTGGAAAGCTAAAAAAAAAAAAAAAACCCACCTGTTTGGAACATTGCACAGGTAAACAGGCTAATCGTTAGCATGTGATAGCATCATGATTAGGTACGAAAGGGACACTGACTCTCAGAATGAGTGCATATTTACCGAAAAACCCAATAAGTTTTATCAGTTTGAACCATAAATATCTTGTCTTTGTATTGTACTCAGTTGAATATAGCTTGAAAAGGATTTCCAAGTCCCAGCTTTTAAAAAAAAAAAATCAGGGCTATTTATTTATTTATCTGTCTATTTATTTATTTATTTGTTTATTTATTTATTTATTTATTTACGTGAACTAATTTATGTGTTACTTTTTCTGGAACTGGTTCCTTTTCTTAAATATTCTAACGTTTCATTACATTTTATATGAAGGAGAATGGAAAGTATTCACTCACCACTGTCAAATGCTTTCGTGGTCCCCTTTTGGACCTCCAGGGTGAGGGCGGCAATGATATCGGCCTGTCTGGCGATGGACTCTGCCCTCTCTACTGCCTCCGCACCCATTGAGGTGATCATCTGTGTCCCATTAATCAGAGCCAGACCCTGCATTTCAGGACAAGCAATTCTTCCTTAACACAAGCCCATTTGAATGACAACAGCGTAAAAATACTGACTACAGCAAAACATATCCTGCTTCTAGCATCTACAACAATGATATGCAGTATTTTTATGGATTTTATGTTTTCTATTTCAACTTCCCCAAAGGTAGCCTTTTCTATAATCCCACGCTGTTACAAAACCATGCCTCAGATGGGTCAAAAGGACACATTTTCTTGCTGAGGCCACCACCACTATGTCAACATCATGACAGATAAACATGGTTAAAGCCTGACAGAAATGATTAAAGTAATACCTCTTTCGGTTTCAGTGATATAGGCTTTAGCCCGTGCGCTTCCAAAACCTGTGTGCAGTGCAAAGGTCAGGCTTAAAAGGATTGCTGTGCACAGCAAACATGTTACTTAAATGCTTTCATCATTAAGCTTCGTAACTGCAAGGACAATGCTGAAGTACTAGGATCGTACATATTTTGCATCAGCCCACCCACTCTTAGGTGACCACATTTTCCCTTCTCCCATCAGCCCCAGAGCTAAATGTGAGAGAGGAGCAAGGTCTCCACTGGCGCCAACTGTTCCCTTCTCAGGGACGAAAGACAAACAGGACGCTGAGGAGACAAGAGGAAATAGCGTGGTATTTACAATTCTGCCAGAGTTCCAAAGGATAATAGAAGACACATGTAGCAAAGAGGTTTCTAACAGGTCACTGTGCGTCTTGGCAGAAAAGAACAAATCAGTACCAGTGATGGCTTTCCAAGTGTAACAATACGAGAATTATTTATGTACCGTTGAATGCCTGTATCATACTGTGCAGGGTTTCCAGAGAGATCCCGCTGTGTCCCTTGGCCAGGACATTTATCCTGAGGGCCAGCAACATGCGAGTCCTCTCAGGGCTCAGAGGGCTGCCCACACCTGCGCACATACACACACACACACACACACACACACAATACAGCAGTACAATCCAGATCATTTAGCAGAAATTCTAGTTAATGATAAATAGCTGTATGCTGAAAATCTTAGATATCATCTCACCTGCTGAGTGTGAGCGAATAAGATTCTCCTGTAGTTCCCTATAAAAGAGAAATAGCTGAAAAATGCTTACGTGATTTTCACACCCATTTACTCAAACGATCAAAAGCTTGATTGTACTTGAGTTTGCTGTTCGGGATGACGGTCCGAGCGAACTTCCCAAATCCAGTGGTGATCCCATACACAACTGGAGAGTACAGTAAACAATCAGATACAAGTGTAGTCGTATTTGATCCATTATAGGCAGCAGATTTTAAAACGTTTAAGAACTTTACAATGTCAAAGCAGCATAAGCTAAAGCTTTTCTAATATGAGTGTTATAGTGTAGGGGGCGTACAGTAGTTCAGTTCAGAATCCAAAGGGATGAAATAAACCATAAATTGCTTACCTTTTTTTTCTTTCACTATGGTGTCCAGAAGTTCTCTGGACTGGTCTACTTTTCTCTCAGCCTCAGCGGTCAACTGGTTACAAGAACAATCAATATGTATCACTGAGCATGTCAATGGGGTTGATGGTGTAAGGTTATTTTTTCTTTTAGTACAGTGTTGGAAATAACACTGCAATGTTTAATATTACGATATGAAATTTCTTTCAAACGGCATTGACTTTTTTTCCCGTTGAATGACACGGCAGTCATGTATTATTTGCACCATGTCATATTTACCTTAATCTTGTAACGGCCTCTTCCAAGGTTGACTAGATCAGTGGAATTCAGACTGTTGCCATCTAGGAAAATGTACTATACACAGATAAACTCATCACTCAGGAGATCTTATAAGAATGCCGGCTCCTTTCGATCGGTAGTCAAAGCCCATCATGATGCATTTGAAATGATAAGCATGTCTACAAGTTTTTTATTCTTTGAAAGCATATTCCTGATATTCTATGATCTATTATTTGAAAGCATCATATTCGTGATATTCATGACCTTAGAAACATCCATAAGAAATCCTTTGTCCCCAGTGCAGTTAAGGCGATAAATAAATAATACTGGGATTTGCGCCTAGGGCCTAGCTTGCAAATTTGTTCATTTATTTATTATTTAAATTATTCCTATACAGTAATGTATGGATACTGCAAATTTTATAAATGAAATGGATTGTCTGACCAGCCGTCGGCTGATGATATGTCTCCATGTTCTTATGCTGCTATGTATTGTATGCCATGGTGAAACAAAAGGAAAGTTTCCAAATTTGTGGATAATAAAGTTTTCCTATTTTCTCCCTAATGGACAAATCAGAGATGGCAACCTTTTTTATAAGATTTATTAGGAATGCTGGAGACTCACCTCCTCCGGTTCTCTGTACGCTCTTTTTCTGGTTATGCCTGTTAAGGTGGGCAACTGTTCCAAAAGTACATTTCGAAATAAACTTCCCAGACACATGAACTGGACTTGACATTGGTCCTGTTCTTACTATATGGTCTGAGGTGTTGTGTCATATTTTGGTCGAATCAAGCGCTAGGAGAGCACGCGTAATAACACTTCAGTATTATGATGTTTTATAAGGATACAGATATGACATTCCTGGTTGGCTGGGAATGAAGTCAGAAGACATGGTGTCTCCTTTGATCTCTAGGCAAATCAAAAAACGACACGGACACATCACTGAACATTGATTGTGGAAAACTAAGCAGTTATTAGCATTCATTGGTGCAGTCTCAAGTGAGTGTCAGTGCAGTAAAAAAAAGAAAGCAGGATGTGCTGAACATTACCAAGCTCGACAAAGTCATTGTCTTCCAAGACGTCATCGATCGTATCATCGGCATCCAACAGTCCTTGTCCCTGACACCTCCTGGACACAAAGCACACGTCTTTGACTTGAGGGAACCCTCCATTATCGGGCTTGTTCTTAACATAGCGCTTCAGAGCCTCTACTCCTAGCCACTGTATCGTGCAGGACGTATCCTTACAGGGCACAGTCAGCCACTCATCTCTTACATGCACAGTAAAACGGGGCATCGTGCCGCTTTTGTCGACCACGATTGATATCTACTCAAGTCTTGAACCGAGGGAAGATGAGTTAGGGACAACACTTGGTGGAAGCCAGCAGGCTCAACAGACCAATCAGATGGCATCTAATGAACCCCTCCTCCTCAGTGCAGGGCGGTTGACCCCTAGGTTGTGTTTGAGCAAGTTATCTCTAGCCTTGTTGGCGTTATCATTGAAAACACACACACATATACACGTATGTACACTAACCCAAACTGTACCTAAACCGTAGCAAGCGGTGTATAATTGAACAAAATCAGCATTTTGTTAATAAAAGATATGCAACTACTGTATACAAATCAACTAAAAAAGGAAAAGAAAAAAGAAAAACTATTTTAAATGTCTTTGTAAGAACCAGACAAACGTCTCCAAATAGTAATTTGTAAATTTTTTTGGCTCAGAAATAAATAATCTATCACTTTATCTTTGTGAGGACCTTTGTAAGGTAAAATGAACAGCTTTTACTTACTTTACTTACGTTGCCCCTTCCCTCCGCTGGACCTGTAGGACATAGTGTGAGACCCATCAAGAGTGAAATGTGTTACAGTCATCAGCAGTGTCCTCTAGGTTCTCATGTTTTATGCACTTTTACAGCAAAACCTTAACCTTGTCTTCACACCTTTTCTTCTGCTTTCCAATCACTTATGTAAGATAAAGCTCCCTGCAGAACAGTTGGTTCTAAGGCATCCGAATAACCTGACCTACACCGTGTAGTTGATACTGGGTGAGTGCGGCCTCACTACTTAGCAAACATGAGACACATGGACATGCCAAATGAGTCCCAGGATACACTGCAGGCATCCTTTGGGGAAGAACTCAAGGGACTTCATATGATATTCTACAATTGACCCAGGCTTGAAAGCTCTTGAGAAAGGTCAGCAATACAGACAGCTTGTTAAACGTCAGCCTTGGTGTGTAGGTAGAGATTATTATGAAAGACCTGGTGGGGAAGGCTTCAAATGACATGAGGAGCTGATGCTTGATTAATCTGGTTTTGTATTGAATTGTAAATAGTGCAGTCCTGGGAGAGGATACTGCCGAGGTATTTGAATGAAGGAACAACTACGAGTTGTATACAGTTGATTCAGGACACGGGCAGTGTGTATGGTGTTCCAGAGATCCACTGGCAGATCATCAATAGATCACGTCTACCTCTATTATAATGGTACTAACTTTAAAACCCCATTCCTGAAAGCTGGCGTTTTATTGTCGTCTTCTTAGCCGATAGGCTCAGTAGCATATCAAAAAATGGGTCAGGTTTCTACTGCATATTGCTTTGGAGCTTGGGTCCAGATGTTTGTCACCAAGGTCACCTGCGTAGTGAAAGTTTTAAAATGTCATAGAGCATGTATATTCACCAGTATCACCTTTTGACCTCTAGATGATTGGCACCCTTCTTACCAGGTCCTCCGTTGGTTGAGGTATGCCTACAGATACTGTACTGTGCCTGTGCTGCTTATCTCTCAGGGTTTGCTTCCCTATTTATTTATTTATTTATTTATTTTTGTCTTCCCAGAATAACTCACAGGGCAGCTGGGCAGTGGTTGCCAGACACCAGGGCATGTATACACTCTGGGTCTGCACTTCCCCTCTGGGGACCACTGGACCTTCAGGCCATGTGCCACAAGCCACCAGTCACCATGTGTGACCACAGGAGTCCTGACAAGGGTGTTGGTGAGGGAAAGGCTTTGCTCTGGCAAAGTCATATACACTATGGCTAACCAGCAGCATCACTCACTCACTTGCTAAAATTTACTGTGTAACCTGAGCTCAGGATCAACCCCAGGCTCCTGGATATGTTAGGTGGCAACACTACCTGCTGCCCTTACTGTGAAGTATACACGTTACATACGAGGGGAAATCAAAAATTAAAGGCAAAATGCATTTAAAGGCTTTAACAGAAGTAACTGTGAGAAACTGAACATGTCACTTTTCCATATAGATGGAAGACGACACCATGTAAGACGACACATTTGTTGTATCGTTCAACTAGCTCCTGTATTCCTGCAGAGAATACATTTTCCATCTGCTCCCTAAGCCAGGTGAGCACCTCTTCCTTTACTTCATCATCAGAGGTGAATCTCCGCCTCCTTCAGCGGGCTGAAGATGTGATAATGGCTCGGCACCAGATCCAGACTGGAAGGAGGACGTGGAAAAATGTTGCACTGTCTTTACTGTCACTGCTGCTGTATGAGGATGTCCTTTGTCATGCTGCAGCAAGACTGTTTTGGCCAGCGTTCCTCTTCTTTTGCTGCGAATTGCAGGTTTTAATTCATTTCGCATCATTGCACCATAATTTCCCTTGTTCACTGTTTGTCCATGCACTTGGAAAGGCACCAGAAGAGAAACCTTTATGTCCCAAAAGAAATTTAACATGATTTTCTTGGGGGAGGGCTGAATTTTGAATTTTCTCTTCGTTGGACAGGACGGATGTCTCCACTCCATGCTTTGTCTTTTGCTCTCCTGGTTATAACATAATTTTAAAACTGCCTTTACTTTTTGATTCTCCTTCGTATATTACCAAGTAAATCACACCATTTTTATATCTTTACTGCATTTAAAATATTTACATGTTATCATCTCACTACTAGAGTAGAATAAACCACACTTCAGGAAAATCCCACTTTTGTTTAGGGCGGCACGATGGCTTAGTGGTTAGCACTGTCTCCTCACAGCAAGAAGGTCTTGGGTTCGATCCCCTGCGGTCAATCTGGGGGCCTTTCTGTGAGGAGTTTGCATGTTCTCCCCGAGTCTGTGTGGGTTTCCTCCTGGTACTCCGGTTTCCTCCCACAGTCCAAAGACATGCACAGAGGGGATTAGGCTAATTGGCTACTCTAAATTGGCTGTAGGTGCGAATGGTTGTGTCTCCGTGTGTCGGCCCTGCGGCGGATTGGTGACCTGCCCTGTTCCCCACCTCTCGCCCCAAAGTCTGCTGGGATTGGCTCAAGCTTCCCCATGCGACCCTGAACAGGATTAAGTGGCAGAAGATGTACAATTTTGATTATATGTGATTGTGTATGTGTATGTAATTTTATATAATGCAATTATATGTATTTTTAATGTAGTAATACTAGGACACTAAATTCTGTATGTTATGTTTTGTGTGTAATTGCACAAGAATCATACATACTAGACAGACTTCACTTTTCACCACTGCTCCATGTACATAAAGTACGACATTCGTCAGTCTTTCCACTTGGTTGTTAGAGAAAAAAAAAACCTCCGTAAGAGAGGCCTGGTGAATCGAAGATACTTTTGAGAATATTTGCATGATTTTGAGGCCAGACAGCTAGAGGGCACCTATCTCCCTTAATGAAACTCCTCGCTTATTTCACTCACAAATTCATATATAAATGGATCAATTTTACAGGTGAAAATTGGTCTGTTCTTAGCATGCTTTAAAAAGAAATTACTGATGACGCACACATCACTCTTGCCTGTCCTTGCACTTGAACACAGGCTAAAGAGTGCTCTTTTCCGTTAAATAGCATTCCAGGCTCCTTCCTGTGTTTCGGTAGTATCAGAAAAGGGTATGCTCCATCCACATTTCCAGCTGCGTATTAAAGGTAGTAAAAAAAATCAATGTTACATCCTGAGCAATAGGTAAACTTACAGTTTAGTACTCTTTTTTTCGAGGAGTGTTGGCGGCACTCTAGAGAGGAGGTGTTACCGCAAACAATATAAAAATTGCATTTCTTATCCCTTCACTCCCAAGAGCTACCTACCTGCTGTGCCATCAAATCTTGCTTTGGATCAAACCTAGAAACACAGAGCATAACTCGGGGAGGATAAACACTTTAGGTAGTTCTGTATGCTGCTCGGTAAAGTGACCTGGGCTTTGAAAAACCATATAAATTAAACTTCAACTCTGAATGGCGTACTGGCCACAATGGCCTACTCTTCAAGGAGAAAAAAGTCCTGCGCTCCTCCCATCTCCTGAATTCGTCCGGGCACTCCTCAGTAACAAACTCCACCTCACATCAGAGCTTGCTTGTATTCCTGTGCGCTTCCCTTCTGCAGCTTGGACACGGGTCTAAAAATGTCTTGGATGCGCCCTACCTTGCTCACCTGTCTGATTCTGCTTTTCATCCTCACCTGTGAGAATGTTTTTCACCTACACTTAATATGGAGTGGCTTTGCTTTTTTTTTTCCACTTTCTGGATGTTACACATTTGGACTTAAAAAACAACAGCCCAAAACCAAACAATTGCAGTGGTATGATCGTTTAAGTCTGTCATATGAAAGTGCGTTGGAAACCCTTACTTGTGACATTGTTTTCCAGTGTTTTACACGGCTGACACCGCAAGTGTACCTGATGGCAAAGCTCGTATGAATGCAGCAGGCCTCCAAGGTGACAAAAACAATATTACTAATGATTACAGGCTCCTCAGACCACATGTACTACAGTGATGTATACAGTATGTCCTGGGGAAATCGGTTCATTGATTGGATATGTGCCATCCGTGTTCCTCATTACTGTGTGTATTAATCCAAAGGTGGGCTACGGAGGGTTTTCATGGAAGAGAGAGATGCTACCAACTTTTTCAAGCGCCGTGGAAGAAGGGCAGTGAAATCACAAGACGAACTCAACAGTGAGTTAGTTTATGTTTTTCCAGACAATCTTTCTGTTGCAGTTGATTTTTGAATGATAAATATAAGTCGTAGTTGCCATAGATAATGCTTCTCCTGGTGGACACAGTAGTGTCAATGGCTATGTCACAAAACTTTTTTTTACAAAGGTGTTACACCAGAATCAGCATTTCTGAGTGGTTTTAATGCAATCTTATACATACATATCATCTTTATATA
>JAQLOM010000012.1:16311659-16325267 GCA_030068315.1 Chrysichthys thysi | reverse complement strand
ATGTTTATCAGAACCTTCTTCCACAACATGTGGCTCCTTCCCTGCGTTCATCACCCAATCAGCCAGCAATGTTCATGCAGGCCTGTACACTTCCTATTAATTTTTGACTGTTGTAACCTTCAGAAAATTTAGTTGTGCTTTTTCTTCATGCTCCAGACATTGCTGTTCTCTAATTTTGATCAGTGTGCTTTTTCAAATATCTCATTTAAGTGTCTTATATTGTGCTTCTGAATGTATGTAACTCATGACATATGGTTAAAATCCTACTCTTTTACTCCTGTTTGGATCATTTCCACCTAGGACTACTGTATGTAGTGACCTCGCTGGATTGCAGTCTGTCTGAATGGAGACACATTTCACTACCAGTGTAAATGTATGTGTTTAAAATATTACCAGAATACAATCTAGATATATAGGACTCAACAATGAACAGATGACAACAGGATCGATGGGGATCTGATTGAATAATTCCACAATCACAATTCCAAATCCAAGATTCACTCTTGTTTTCTTAGATAAAATCATTATATATTTGGACCTTTTACAAAAACCAGGGGCTTTCCCAGGACTTTTATTCCCAATATGAACACTGAACATGACCATTGTTTCCTGTGTCTTTACTTTTCTGTAGCTGTATACCGTAAAGAATAAAGAAGAGGATAACTTTTGATTCTGGTTCCTCTCAAGGTTTCCTCCTCATGTCGTCTCAGGGAGATTTTCCTCACCATCGTCACCTCTGGCTGTTTCATCAGGGATAAAAATCTGCATCTGGATTTCTGTAACTCTCCTTTGTGACAATTTGTATTGTTACAAGCACTTTGCAGAGTAAAAAATAAAAAGACTTTCCAGTCAGATTTTCAATCAACAACCAGCACAAAAAAAAACAAAACAGTGAAGTTAGGCAACAAAGGTACGGAACAAAATGCCAAGGACCCAGCAATTAATGCCAAGCTACGTTAGCACACATACTGTTGTAGTGTGAGGTTTAAATACAGTCCTCATGGCAGAATGATTGTACAAGATACATCTTTATCCCTGCTCTGGTACCATGAAAAAGTCACATTCTTGGTACCATGGGGACAAACTGAAAAACATGCTATATGACCAGAATAACACCACTTTATTACAACATTTTGTTTTCCTTGAAATAATATGGTATGACATAGGCTTATATGGATAGGCATATATCTATATATTTATACATATGCACTTATGGATATGTGTGTTGATTAATAAGTCTTTAATTGGACATTATGTATTGTAAAGTTGCTTTTCGACAATGTTCTGTTATTAAAAGCGCTATACAAATAAAATTGAAATTGACAATGTGTTATAAAATCCAAATAATATTGCACAATGCTTCATGTGTGAGTTTTCGCTTATTTGCAGGCAAAAATGTCACTGTTGGCATTGGTTGCACAACTAATTTGGTTTTCTTGTCACTTGATGTGGGACAAATATAGCATCACTTGCATTGTCCTGGATGACGCTGTGTGGTGCTTGCGGCTGCTGTGGGTGCCTCTGGTGGTGGATGTTTGGTGCAAAAATCCAGCATTCCTTGTGTAACCGGTTTTCACATTTTCCATTTTTTGGTTGGTCCGTGTCACAATCTCTGTTATCATGGCATCATCGAAAAATAAATCAAATGCTTTCAAGGGTGTCTCTGCTTGACATCCAGGTTTCTGTCTGACAATATTTCACGTCGGGGTTCTTCTGACAGTTTTTGGCTTCCGTGACCACACATACCCATCTTTTTGCTTATTTTTTATTTAGGCTTATTTCTGGTTGCGGGGTAAAATTGACCCCATGGTACCCGTCACACTGAAGGTACTATGGCGAAGCAAAAATAAACCTAAATAAAAAATAAGAGGAAAGACTTTGAAACTATCGAACAAGTGTCACATACTTAGGAAGGCCTTACGAGAAAATATGTGGCAGGCAAGGGCACTAATCGTGATAGTTTAAAAAAAAAAAAACATGGTCCAAAGAGGGCTGCGGTCACACAGACCCCATGGTACCAGAGCAGGGCTAATAGAAAAAAAAAACAAACAAGAATTTGGAGCACAAGCTGAAATTTATTTTTGCTTTAATGAAACCAACACAGGGTCAAAATTATACAGTACATACAGCACACCTAATATCACCTTGACCAGATGCTTTTGGTAGGCATCGAGCACCTTCTGGTAGAACTCTGGTCAAATATTTGATCATTCTTTTTGGGAGAATAGGAAGAGTTCAATTGAATTTGTGCATTTCCTGTCCACACAGGACAGGGAACATGGCAATAGTCCATGGCATAGGGTTGAGGTCAGGGCTTGTCTTAAGCTTAATGTTAGTCTGCTTTATCCATTCCACAGTCAGCTTTAATATGCGTTTGGGGTCATTGTCCTGTTGGGACACCCAGCTGTGTCCAAGGTTTCAGCTGTCTAGCTGATGGTTTGAGGTTATGCTGAAGGATTCTGAGGTTCTTCATTATTCTATCCACTTTGGACAATGCTCCAGTTCCACTGGCAGCTAAACAGCCCCAGTGCACGATGCTACCACCACCATGCTTAACACCTGGTACAGTGTTCCTCTGTACCTCTCGTCATTGTGGCCAAACAACTCAATCTTTGCCTCATCTGACCATGAAACTTTCCTCCACAACGATTTCTTTTTGTCCATGTGGTCAGCTGCAAACTTTAGTCAAGCTTAAAGGTGTTGCTTTTGGAGCAGGGGCTTCCTTCTTGTACAGCAGTCTCTCAGTCCATGGCGATGTAAAACTTGCTTGACTGTAGACAGTATTCCAGCAGCTTCCAGTTCATGGCAGGCCTGTGCCTTGATGGTTCCTGGGTTGTTCCTGACCATCCATACCACTTTCCTCTCAGATGAGAGTGACATTTTGGATCTTCTTCAAGAAAAGTGACTTGGCAAAGTGGCTACACCTCTCAATAATATAATAGCTGTTTATAAATGGCTCCAAGAGGCATTCCTGAGTTGTGTAAATCTCCTCGGACTCCCACTGTACTGCGCATTGGTCAATCCAACAAATGCTTTCAAACACTTTGTATGTTAACACAGTGACGCCACCTGGTGTGGTCAGTCGTGATCACTCACAGGAAGTTAAGAGTCCTTGACTTTAGCAAGTTAAAAGACATTTTGAACTTTCACCAGTTGATCCAAGTGAGAGTAGGTATATTTTAATTTTAATTTTGATCGTGTTGATTTCAGAAAACCTAAAATAAATGACCTATGTATGCTGTGCCATGATTCTGCCACAAAAAAAAAAGAATGGTTCAAAACAGTGAATAAAAGGCCAATATTGCCATGACATTCATGTCCACGTACTGTATGTAAACTGAACAAGAGTTCTGCAAGATAAAGTTTTACATATGCTTTACTTTTGTAACCAAACATGCTACAAGTGAGGTAAAATAAAATCATTTATTTATTTTTTCATTGTTCAATTGCTTCAAATGTACAGCAATAGTTGTCAAAGTACAGGGGGGAAAATGTCCAAGTGTACCAGTAGTCAATTACAGCAGAATTGTGGATCTGCTAAGAAAATGAAATAGCGTAATTACAGAGTGCTTGTTCCCAAAAGTACATGAACTGTAAGATAAACCCGCCATAGACAGAATGATTTAATCAAGGACTGGACCTTGGTGTTGAATGTTAACCTACATGTATCACATGTAAAATATTTTAAACAAAACGCGGACTGTCCAGAAATCCCAGTGCCGGTTTGCTTCCAATAATTTATCAGTTGTGAAATATTATGCACTTAATATATAATAATAATATATTGTATAATATGTATAACATTCAGCTACACCCAGAGAAAAATACATTTCTACACAATGTACGTTTCTCTCTTATACTTGTTGGTGAACAGACCTTTAAGTCACTTTCTAGTTCATCTCTGTTGTGTGTTATGTATATTACTCAAGGTGTAAACATCATGGCAGTGAAAACCTACCTTTTTCTTAAGAACTGATGTAGCCCTTACATACAGAACACTGTAAAGTGAGACTGAAAATTGTACTTTGCCAGTTCAGCACCACCTGCTATATACAAAATCACATAATGTTTACCAACAAACATTTCACTTTCTCATTATGTAAACTATAGAGAGACAATTTCAAGTTTCTTCAAGTTGGACAAATGCGCTGTACGTATTTAATGTTTATTGAATGAATTTAATGCTATTGCGTCTGATGCTCCCGTGACAAGTCGACTTGTTTTGTTTTGACCATCATAAATAACGTAAAACTATTCATGGTACAGGACTTCTGTAATCTGAAATGGTTTCCCTCTTTGAAAGATTTAAAATGTCACTAAAAAAAAAAAAATCATTTGAATACTTTGCACCTGTGTGTGTGCAGGATGCATTTTCGTAGTAAACTTTGATCCTAATCATCATAGGCTAGCTTTACCATGAAAAATTTGTATAATGCAGCATCTAAAAATTCCTCTTCTGCTCTACATCATTTTTCATCAGTATTGTAGCAAATACATTCATACACTAACGCACACGTCACAGCATTCACTGACATCATCATCGTCATCTGATGAAAAAATGAAAAATATACATCATCACAGTAAAAACGTGGCACCGATACTGGCTTGCAGAAGTCTTGATCCGTGGCCGCTGTACCGAACTGAGCTGGGGCAGTGTGTTAGGCGCCTCAGGAGAAGGAAGCTGTAAGAATGGCCTCATGCTGCTGATGGTGGAGAGTACCGATGCCCACAGCAGGGGCAGCCAGAGGAGGCCTACTGACCAACTGCAGCTAGGTGGAGAAAATGCAAATGCAAATCAAAATAAATAAACAAAAAAACAAACAAACAAACAAATAAATAAATAAATAAATAAATAAAAAGTCTGTCACAAAGACCTGTACTGATTTTGGTCCAAAACATGGAATAAGCTAAATAAAATGCAATCTTTATACCCATCCTCACCTTACAGGCAAGCTGTTTTTCAAATCGGGGAGACACAAAAAACCAGCATCCCATGTTCTGTGGCTCTTCTTGGCTCCAGATGAACACTATAAATAAAGTGACGGTTTTAAAACATGCTTTAAAAGTGGATTAGGAATGATCATGGAACAGATATGATGTATTACATATACGCCAATCACACGTTTCCAGCTAATACACTATACGGCCAAATCTATGTGGACACCACAAAGCTGGAAGAACACAACTGTATAGGGTGTCTTTGGATGCCGTAGCATTACAACTTCCCTTCACTGGAACCAAGAGACCCAAATGCATTCCAGCGTGACAATGCTCCTGCGCACAACCCATACCAGCTCCATGAAGACATGGGATCCAACTACTCAGAAAACCTCAAGTGTCCTGCACAGAGCCCTGATCTCAACCCCAGTGAACACCTTTGGGATGAAGTGAAACCCTGAACACATGCCAGACCTCCTCACCTACATCAGCGCCTGATCTCACTAATGCTCTTATGGCTGAATGAGCACAAATCCTTATATAGCCAACGCTCCAAAATCTAGTGGAAAGCCTTCCCAGAAGAGTGGAGGTTATTCCAGGGAGTTTAAACCTGGAATTAAATGTTCAACAAGCACATATGGGTCTTTTGGCCATATCCTCCTGAGACCCCACTGTCCTCATATGAGAACATCACATTTCCCCTCCTAGCTACATTGTGTGTGTATTTCCCTGTAAGATCCTCACATAAAGACCACTGCGTATTAGTCTTTGGCCAAACTTCTTCCTGTTTGGATGAATCCAACTATGATCAAGTTCATAGTTAGCAGTTATTACAAAACACACAGTCAGGAGAAAGGGCAATGTACACAACATTAGAGTTCGGTTCTCAGGAGGATATAGTGCATCTCATACTGAACCGATCCTGATATCCTCACAGGAACTGAGTAACACGCTGCAAACAGACATCGGTAGGCAAGGTAAGGCAAAATAAATAAATAAATAAATAAATAAATAAATAAATCTATATATATAAAATTCTTTTTGCGTTTCAAACGGAAATGCCGTATGACCACAGAACATATTATCCGTGCGTATGAGCAGAAACAGCGTCACTAGCGCTTATATGTTAACTAATCACTTCGTTTGTGGACGCCGTTTTTATATCGTCTTTACGAATCGTTATTATTTGTATGAAAGTTATTTTACTGATAGTGAAAAGAAGTCAACCAATATTTGGTAAGTAATTATTTAAGAAAACTTTGATCTAAATATCTAAAATTCTTTTCGGGTTTGAAACGGAAAATGACGTACGACCGCTATTTGCTGAAAAATAAAATTGGTGATTAACAAACTTATTTTATAAATACTGCATTTTATTTCTTTTCCCTCGCACTCAGGGAGCGAAGCCACTGGGGAATCAGCAAACAAACAAAAACAAACAAATAACACACGTACGACCTGTGTTACATCAGTAAATAGGACGTTTCCAGTAAATAAGGTTTGTCCCTACCACACATCATGGACAGAAATTAATACATCATACCTCCCCCTCCCCCACTACAAAAAAAGCCAACACAAAGACTGATGTTTGAGAGAAAATTAAAAAAGGCTTTCCTTTAAGAGCAAACTGGAGTAAAATCTGCGAACCCTTTCATCGTTCTGTTGAGTGTGATGTCCCCATAGTTCTAAAGAGCGTCATGTGGAGGCAGGGCCTCACCTTTGGCATTGCTGTATTTGTGGAGCTCCTGCTGAAGGGCCTCTGTGGGGAAAGGGCAAAGCTCCTCTACTCTGATCAGCGCCGTGTCCTTACACGCCTCAGGCAGCGTCTCTCTTTGTTTCAGGAGTGCATAATAGTGTTTGCCTGAGCAAAGCAGAACTCGGCGTACACTAGCACCACACATCAGAGAAAAATTGAGAGATATGAACATGATTCCAGGAAGGTTTGATCATTATTTAGTATTAGAGTTGAACATCAACTAAATGTGTTTCTTCCACCACGTGGAGTACCTCTCAGGATTTACAGAGGTGTCACCTATTACAGGCTTGAAGGAAGTTCCTGGTCCCATTTCCTCCAAGCTCGACATTGCCCCCTAGTGTTCAACACAGAAGAACACAATCAGCTGGTTCATACGCAATCTGCTTGTACATTTTGTGGAATAAACATTCCACCCAGAACAACTCACAGAAAAACGCAACAGGGTCTTGGGGGATGCTACAATGAGTGGTTTGCGGAAGTTTCGGATCATTTGTCTCCTTAGCAGGTGGTAGTACTGAGCCGGAGTTGTTGGATTCACCACGGCAATATTTACTACGTCACCATCGATGCCTTCCTCCTTACTATCGCATAGCTGTTTGGGAAGGAAAAAATGGGGCTTAATGAAATAACAGCACAACCTGCTGATCAATGAAGCAGGATGGGTTCTGGATTTGTACGAAGACGGTGTGTATTAAACAGTGTTCAGTGCAAGGAAGTCCTCACTTGTAAGAAACGCTCGATGCGGCAGGATGAGTGCTCAGGTCCGGCTCCATCGTAGCCGTGCGGAAGCAGGATGACCATGCCGCTCTGCAGCAACCACTTTGCCTCACCTAGAAGGAATAAAAAAACAAAATTCACAGAAAAGAAAAATTATTCAAACGTGGCCACGATGAACGAAATAGTAAAATGTGGCCACAACATAACTAACATTTTTTTTTCTTTTCATGTCATGAGAAGGGCTGCCTAGGATGTCCTGAGAAAACTGGGTTCTTTCCTGGGATGAACTCACAAGTCTTTAAAATTGTGTGTTGGCCTGGGAAAACCCTTTACAAACTGCCTTTTTTTTTTCTAACACATACAGTTGTTCTTAAGACTGAAACGTATTTCTCTTTTGCAGCGGTTAGAACTGTCGCCACACAGCAAGAAGGTTCAGGGTTCAAACTTGCTGGCTGACTTGCTGGGGCCTTTCTGTGTGGAGCTTGCATGTTCTCCCTGTGCCTGCATGGATTTCCTCCGGGTGCTCTGGTTTCCTCCAACAGCCCAAAAAAACCACCAAAAACATGAAGATTAGCTCAACTGACTACTCTAAATTGCCCATAGGTGTGAATGTGAGTGTGAATGGTTCTTTGTCTCTCTTTGTCACCCTGCTATAGGCCGGCAGCCTGTCTAAGGTGTACCCAATCTTTCACCTAAAGTCAGCTGGGATTGACTCCAGCTTCCCCTCAACTATTATCAGATAAGTGGTGTAGATAAGGCATAAATGAACGGATGGATGCATTTAAAGTTTGAATTCCCAATGCAGTCTTATGCAATCTTATACAAGTATTTATTCAACAGCTTGACCAAAACCTGACTTTCATCGATCCACTGCAGGGCGACACACAGAGACAGACAACCATTCACACTCACATTCAGACCTACGGGTGATTTAGATTAGTCAATTACCCTAATCCCCTCTGTGCATGTCTTTGGATTATGGGAGGAAACTGGAGTACCCGGAGGAAACCCAACGTGGATATAGGGGAGAACATGCAAACTGCACACAGAAAGGCGCCCAGGTCGACCCCGGGGATCGAACCCAGGACCTTCTTGCTGTGAAGCGACAGTGCTAACCACTAAGCCACCATATCGCCTGATTCCGAATCTGATTTAAGGAAAAAAGGGCAATCACACCAAATATGAACTTTGTTTAGTTTATGACTGTTTATTGCATGCTGTAGTATTTTACTTTTAAGTAGCAAGATTTAATACCATTCTACTCTTAAAGTCATCATTATGTAAAAAAAAAAAAAATAGGGCAGCTCAAGACTTTTGCACAGTAGTGTACATTTATCGGTTCCTAAATACAGGGGTATATGTGTGTCCAAATATGTTTATATGCACATTTTGGCTCAAATTTTTTGTCACATTTATTGTTTTTCAAAATACAGTGAACCCCTGCCAATCGTGGGGGTTACGTTCCGTCGCCCCCCGCGAAAGGTGAAACCGCAATGTTGCGCCGTTACATTAATTGTATTATTTATGTATATTTTAAGGCTTAATAAACCCTTCTCACTCTCTTATTAACCTTCCCCACACTCTTATAAACACTTCCCATGCTCTTAAACACTTTCTACACTCTTAAACCTACATCATTTTAACAACATATAAAATCCTATATATGGGCACTGACCAGAAGAGAGGAACGGTCACTGAGCCAATCAGCGCCCAGGATACACAACACAGCGCTCTCTGGTCGGTCGCCTCCCATCCAATAGTGTGTCGTGTACAATCTCACATGGGCAAAGTAGCTTGCGCGTTGTGAATACAAAGCGGAAAACACAGGGAAAGCGTACGGGAAAGAAGCGCAAAACGCATGGTACTGGAGGAGCTGAGTGCTGAGGAGATCTCACAGGACATAAAGCTACTTAGACTGTAGCTATAAGAGCTCATGGACACGAATCAAACGTGCCTGTGACGTCACTTCCTGTTTACAAACGCAGTAACCAATCCTAACGCTCCCTCGGAATCACCTGACTTATTATATATAAAGCGGTGTACACAGTAACTTTCACTTTTCAGCTGAGGAAATACGGTGCATACTGCGTAATTTTGATTTAGATGTTCTTTTAATGTCTGAATGAACATTTTTTAAAATGAAATTTTATATGGCAGAGTCCCACGAAAGCCAAAAAATTCTGCGAATCAAATTTTGAAAATCCACAATGTAGTGAACCCGCGAGAGGTGAACCACGATAGAGCGGGGGTTCATATATATAAATATATACACACACAGAGAGAGAGAGAGATGTTTATACAGTGGAGATCAAAATTAGAGAACAACCTACAATTTTCTAAATGTCAAGGTCACTACGTAGTCCTATTTGGTATTTATCCAAACAGGAGTAAAAGATCAGGATTTTGACCATATGTCATGAGTTACGTAAATCCAGAAGCACAGTACAAGAATCTTAAATGAGATATTTGAAAAAGAACACTGATCAAAAATAGATAGAGAACAGCAATTACTGTAGCATGAAGAAAGATCACAACAAAATTTTCTGAAGGTGACAACAGTCAAAAATTAACTGGAGGTTTACAGGCCATTGCTTTGGATGACTTCAGCACATGTGACAGAATATCATAAGTCTCTCACACAGCTCTGGTGTGATTTTGGTCCACTCTTCTTGCAGTCTCCTCCACAGGTCAGTGACTATATTGGGTTTCTTAGCCATAACTATGTTGCCAAGAATTTTCCAGCGGTTTTCTATCAGGTTTAGCTCAGGACTCTGGGCTGGACATATCATAATTTCAGTGTTTTCAGTTTCAAGTAACTGCTTTACCCATTTTGTGTGTGACAGGGGACATTGTCCTGCATGAAAATTGCTGGCTGATTGGGTGATGGATGCAGGAAAGGAACCATATGTTGTCGAAGAAGGTTCCGATAAACATTTGCATTCACTCTGCCATGTAGCTACAAGAGACCAAACTCCTGCTGCAGAAAACATTCCCCAAACCATCACACTTCCTCCTCCACCTTTCACTGACTTCTTCACACAGTTGGGGCTCAGTCCTCGCCCAGTTTGATGACAAACAATATTTCCCATCAAACCCAAATAAATTAAACTTGCTTTCACCACTAAAGTGAACTTTGGACCAGTTCTCCTGTGTCCACACAACATGCTCCTCAGCAAAGCCTAGTCTAGCCTTCTGATTCTTCCTGCATATGATAGATCAGTCCAAATGCGTTTAAACTTCAAGACACTACAGATCCATAGCTAGTTCAGCACTGAACTGGTGAGTAATTCCAGCTGCAGTGTTGAAACAATTCTCCACTGACATTCTCTGCATTGTCCTGTGCTCTCTTACATTTGTCTTTCGTGGACAACCAGCCTTCATGGGGGACCTAAATGAGTTTGTGACATTGTAAAGGTGCAATATTGTAGAACTTCTCTTGCTATGGCTGATAGGGTCATGCCTTTGGCCTTCATCTGGACAACCTGCTGCCGGAGGGTTTTATTCACTTTAGAACGGCTCAACATCTTGCAAAGTCAATGATAACTGGAAAGTTAGACTGCCAGTTAAATAGAGTTTGTCAGATAATTAAAGGAAATTTGCACTAGCTTTAAACAAGATTAACACCAATAACTGGGAGGTATATGAAAGTGTTCTCTAAATTTGATCAGTGGTTTGTTTTTGGTTTGTTTTTTTCAAATACAGTGGAATCTTGGATAGAGAGTAACTTGGTCTGCGAGCAAAAAAATTATAATCTATTTTGACTTGGTTAACTAACAAGTAGTATGCATACGCTTCGTCTGCCGAGCGTCATGTGATCACAACTTTTCATGCTCACTCACTGCGGGATTGTGACTCACTCGTATAGTCAACATCCACGTTAGCATAAAAAAAGACTGATTCCTAACTTCAAATCAGATCAGGGAGATGTGTAAAATGTGGGAAAGCGTGCAAAACAGCACCACCTGAATAAGGCTGTAGCAGTGCGAGTGATGAATCTGTTTAATAACAATGCAGTTCCGCATTTACACCAAATCTTCAAAGAGGAGGCAAAGGCAGCTACTATTGGATAGTTTCCTTGTTAAAGTCACACGAAAAGAAAAAGATCCCAGTAAGCTGACAGACTGCAGCGATTCTGTGAGTTGTAATTAAAGTCAAAAGTCAAAATTGAAAGTCCTCTACCTTCTCCGTCACACCACCCATGATTCTTTTTTAAAGGTAAAGTACAGGTTATTTTGTTTTTGTCAGGTGTGGTGGGGTCGAATAACAAGAAAGAGAAACTTCGTCAGAACCGGAGAAAGAAAAACAAAGGAATAGTAAGGCTTGGCAAGAGTGTGGAAAATTGGAACTAATGCTTCGTGACTTTGGCGTGCTTGCATGAGTCTGCAATCAGTGTGGACCACAATCAGTACCAATTTGGTACACCTGTCGGCACCCCATGTGACGCTATGTGGCGTTGTGGAGGAAAACCAGGAAGGAGTCTTTAGCACGCGAGTTCTCTGATGTGCACTGCTATTGGAAGTGCACAGAACAGGTGCACTGCACACACGCTCCGCACGGGCAAATTCATGACAGTTTTATGTATTTTAACTTTAGATCTGTATTATATATTTTGTCATTTTTATATAAATATTTGTGGGTTGTGGAACGAATTATCTGAGTTCCCTCATTTATTATGGGGAAATTTGCTTTGATATACGAGTGATTTGTATTTACAAGCATATCTCCGGAATGAATTATGCTCACAAACCAAGGTTCCATTGTATCTAATTTAAGTTTCATATACTGTGCTTCTGAATTTATGTAACTCATGACATATGGTTAAAATACTTCTGTTTTACTCCAGTTTGGATAATTTCAAAATAGGACCATGTCATGACCTTGACATTTAGGAAATTGCAGGTTGTTTTCTAATTTTGATCTCTACTGTATATGTTTTGCATTTTTAGTGTAGGTAGATCTCTTTGACTTGGTCATTTTAAAAGTAGCTCGCAAGTCAAAAAATGTGGGCACCCCTGCTTTAAGGAAAACAACATCCAGCATCACCAGGCAAGAGCTTCACTGAAACCCGCAAGGAAAACTGAAATGAGGGCATGCAAACCTGAACTGGGAGGCAGTCAAATGGACTGCTAGAGGCTGCAGAAAATGAAGCACGATAGTAGAAGCCCTATGCTCCTCAAGGAGTGAAGAGGAATATGTCAAGTTGTCAAGTCAAAGTGTCGTGTTAAAGATGACATCATAGCAGTTTCATGTGGCATCTCCAAGACAGCCAGCTACATTAAGGAGAAACCAAGAAAATCAAGTACTGTGACACAGAACTCACTGCAGAATAACAGTTTCCTACCACATAAAACAATTTATCAATAATCAGTCTGTACCTGTACAGGCACCTTCAAAAATCTAGGGTTGGTTAGCATTCACATTTGAACCAACACCGGTACCAGGGATTCAGTATCAATACCCAACAGTATTTATTCAGTACTTTCTCTAATCAGAAAAAAAAATGTATTTAGAGTTGTAAAAATAAGTCCAAACTTCTCAAATGTACCACCACACAAAATTAAACCCCACTCTCCTCTGTCTCCCCTTTTTCCTAACATATACATATTAGTGCTGCCACTAACTACTAATTTTCTAACCATTAATCTGTCGACTAATTTTTCGATTAATCAATTAATCTAAACGACTAATTTCCAAAATAATCAAGCAGTTGCAATTTTCATGTGTTCATTTTATGTTGAGCAAACTTCAAGGGCCAAACTACAAAATTTCACCTCTGTCGGGACAAAAGTAAACAAATATATAGTAATAAATAAAATAAAGTCCATAAAAAATAAAATAAAGTCCAATTGCAAAATGGGAGAATGTCTTCGACGTTCCAAAAATAGTATAAAAGGTATTAAAGTAAAAGTACTATAAAACTATGATATTCTCCAGGTATAAATATTTTATTTTATTCGTCTTCTGCCGATTAATCCTGTTCAGGGTCGTGGGGGGAAGCTGGCGCCAATCCCAGCTGACATTGGGTGAGAGGCCAATTGGGTGGGCCAATGGGTGCCGGGGCTTTGCGGGTCAGTCACTGTCCCGCACCCTTAAACTCCTTGGAGTAAAAGGGCAGTTGTTCAGAAGAGCCATCAAGAACATCATAGAGGCGGTGGATAAAGCCTCAAGATGGCTATGGATCCAGAGGGGGGATCCGT
>JAQLOM010000012.1:16207708-16219303 GCA_030068315.1 Chrysichthys thysi | reverse complement strand
TTTCATTATTTTTAAAGTCATTTTTACTTTGCAGCATTTCCTTGCACGTGCCTAAAACTTTTGCACGGTACTGTATACTGTATATATATGAAAAAAGGATATCCCCCTATTTAACAATATAGAGGAGATAAAACATTTTTTTAAAGTTATATGTCTGTATATATTGCTATGTTTTAAAAGTTTGGCAATATAAAAGAAAGAAAAATAAATTGTGAACAGGTGTGTTTGTGTGTGTGTGTGTGTGTGTGTGTGTGTGTGTGTGTGTGTGTGTGTGTGTGTGTGTGGGCATTGCTGATTAATCACATCCTTTACTTAGAATAATTAATCATTACATACATTTTAATCAGTTCATGTATGATAACTCCTTTTAATTAATCCTAAGAAATTTCTTTAGAGTCAAAAGCATCCCCTTTAAGATTTGTGTCCTTTTAAGGCACTGTGTGTGTGTGTGTGTTTATTTTATTTATTTTGTTGGTCATTGTTGACTTATTTTAATTGCTTCTTAATTGTGTTCTGTAGCGTGAGCTCTCTGCCATGAATGAGTCAAGCATTTTTGCTCTTACTCCTGCTCACAAGGCAAAGGTACTTTTGTGTTTGTTAGTGGATTAGATATTTTCTCCACCAGACAATGTCAAACATCTCCAAATATGTTAAATCAATAAAAAAAATCACCTTGTCATTACAGTAAACATTTGACCAAAATATGTAATTTAATATAATTCCCTTTACATTCACATTTAGTCAATCAACCAAAACATCTTCAATGTCCACAGTTTGCATGTTTAACCTTTCTTACACTGATGTTGCCATGAAGTAATTGAAACATAAAGCAACCGGTTTAGTACAGTATTGTGCAAACTACGGGCCTGAATCATTATCTACTTGCGTCAAGCTGTTACACAATCCTAAATTCTTTTTGACATTTCTGATAAAAATGGTGTTTTATTATTATTATTATTATTATTATTATTATTATTATTATTATTTGTACAAATAGGATTACAAACAAAGACCAACCTGTCTAATTTAATTGTATTTTAATTGTATATTTAATTCATTGCCATTTATTTACAGTCTAAGATGGGATTTATGAAGCAGTCCATTATGCCAGTTTTCAAAACGTTATAAAAATGCAGAGTCCCTGAAAACATAGTCAGGAAAAAAGATATCATCACTGGAGTGTTAATAATAGTCTCTGTATAATTATATATGTATATTGCTTATTGATCAATTCAGGCACCAATTTGCCTTCACAGTACTGCTACTACTAATAATAATACAACAAAGGAGCATCAAAAAGTAAAGGCAAAATGCATTTAACAGCTTTTACAGAAGTAACTGTGAGAAACCGAACACAGAACTTTTCCACATAGTCCCCATGCAAGAAGACACACTTGTTGTATTGTTCATCGAGCTTCTGGATTCCCGCAGAGAAGAAGTTTTTCTTCTGCTCCCGAAGCCAGGTGAGCCCCGCTTCCTTTACTTCATCATCAGAGGTGAATCCGTGACCGTGCAGCGCCTCCTTCAGTGGACCGAAGATGTGATAATGGCTCGGCACCAGATCCGGGCTGTAAGGAAGGCGCCGTGGAAGGCGTTGGAACCTGGTCATTGCATTGCCTCTACTGTCTCTGCGGCTGTATGAGGACATGCATTGTCATGGTGCAGCAAGACTGTTTTGGACAGCGTTCCTGTTCTGTTGGTGTGAATTGCAGGTTTAAGTTCATTTCACAGCAATGTACAGGAATTTGCATTGTTCACTGTTTGCTCATGTGCTTGGAAATGCACCAGAATAGGAACCTTTATGTCCCAAAAGAATATTAACATGATTTTCTTAGGGGAAGCACTGACTTTTGAATTTCTTCTTCTCTGGAGAAGACGGATGTCTCCACTCCATGCTTTGTCTTTTGCTCTCTGGGTTACTATGTAATTTAAAATTTGCCTTTACTTTCTGATTCTCTTATATATAATAATATAAGCTTGCTAATAATTCATTTGAAAATGATCCCCATATTGTGGTTACTGAGCTGTAATAATGGATATCTGAGCTCACTTGAGGAAGAGAGAAATGACTCACCCATAAACAAATGCTGAATTTGATTCTAAAATGAAATTCCAGAAAATGAGGTATAACCCAATCAACAAAGTGTATATTGATCAAATGAATGTTCCAATCATTGGCCTAAAGTTTAACTCTATGATCTGTAAGCAATAATAAAAACATCCCTCTACACTTTAGGTGTACATGCATGCAGAAAGTTCATGCTCAGGATCTGGGCGCACACACACACACACACACACACACACACACACACATACACACACACCAGACTGGCCTTTTATTTGTCACATCTCAATAAAACTGGTGTCGACTGAGGGTTCCTCCCAGAGAGGGAGGGTGGCATTTAGGACTGTGTAAAAGCGATATAAGGGGTCTGATAGCTGACAGAGGTAGCAGTACCTGTGCTTGACCAGAGGAGTGAGGACAGACCCACCCTCAAGCACACCATGGCATGGAGATCTACATTCTGTGTTCTTGCCCTGGCTTTGACTTGTGGTCTCCAGGTGAATGCAGTGAGGGGTAAGAGATGACCAATGCTTTAAACAGTCTTGTAGCATCATATTGTCTAGTTTGTTCATTATAAGTATTATGAGTATTTGCCTTAGTAGAAATCTACAACTATTTAGGCTATTATTACTAGTTCCAATGATTATTCAAATCGACCAATGTCGACAGGAAGTAGTTTTTGAAAATGCAACATGAAGAAGGGTTCAGAAAGGTATAAGAGTGAAAGATAACCTGTATGCATTTAGATTCTAACGTTTCACATAATCACTGAATGCATCGCATAAGACAGTGTAGCATTTCTACAATTCTAGGGCAGGAAGTAGCTCAGGGGGTTAAGACGTTGGCCTGCTGTTCGGACGGTTGGGAGTTTAAATCCAAGCGCTGCCACTGCTGGATCCTTCAGCAAGGCCCTTAACCTGCAACTGCTCAGTTGTGTAAATGTAAGTTGCTCTGGATAAGAGCGTCTGCAAAATGACAATAATGTAACGTGCAAATTTTTTGATTGATTTAAAAAGACACAAAGGATCTCGACACACACTGTAAAATATATGAAAGGACACAAGGGCACTCGACATATGTTGTAAATGCACACAAAGTAAAACTTCTGTCCTGAAGTATATTAGTAAGAGTAATACATACGTTTTGCTTTCTTATGCTTCCTACTACCATTTCGTGTCACCTCGGCATGAAACGTGACAGTAGCGGGACAAATGAAAAATATGAGAAGAAGGTCACGTTATATTACTGTCATTTGGCAGATGCCCTTATCCAGAGAGACGCACATTTTTATCTCATTTATACAACTGAGCAGTTGAGCGTAAGGGCCTTGCTCAAGAGCCCAACAGTGGCAGGAGTTGAACTCCCGACCTTCCGATCAGTAGTCCAATGTCTTAACGCATTGAGGTCAGGTTCACAGAATTGTGCAAGAATTGCTTCTTAATTTTTTTTCCTAAAATAATCATTCAATTTCACTGTATACTAAAGGCCAATGAAAAGAAAAGGAACTAAAATCCTCAAAGTTTCTTCTGAGAGGAAATAGCCAGTATTTGATAGGATCGTTCTTGTACTACTGCGCATCCTGTTTGCAGTTGCATAAGTTCATGTCTCATTGACCACTGCACAGTGACACTGCAGATGTGGGTGACTTGGGGAAATCTTGGGGAAGTGTCATGGGTTAAATCACTAAAGTAAAACATCTCACTCCAAATTCACTCATTTCAATGCCAATGTTTTTTGCCTAATGTCTTGTCCTAATTCTCATCCCCAGTGCGCCGGAGCAACCACGTCAGCAACATCTGTAGCATGTGGGGAAATTTCCACTTTAAAACATTCGATGGAGATTTCTACCAGTTCCCAGGCACTTGTGAATATAACCTAGTCTCTGACTGCCATGGGCCTGTGCAGGACTTCTCTGTGCACATGAAAAGAGCAGGGACTCCTGGGAACTCACAAATCACCAGAGTCCTGGTCACAATAGGAGACATGGCCATTGCTCTCACCAAGAAGATGGTTATGGTTAACAGTAATATGTAAGATCATTCATTCTTAAACATATATGTAATAATATCATTCATCACCTAGTAGACCGTTTTTGAATAACCATTGCTCTTTGTCCTACATCTCTTTCTTTCTCTGTGTCTCACGTTAGTGTAAAACTGCCACACTACGTAGCCGGCGTGATGCTTGAAGAGAACTCGGTCTACGTTAAACTTTACGCCAAACTGGGCCTCGGGGTCACATGGAATAAAGATGACGCCGTCATGGTAATATCAGCATTAACGTTCAACATGTGTATATATATCTATATTTTCAAGGTAAAAAAAATGATGGTACTTTGAGATAAGAGAATAGTTTATGAGCTGTCCTGGATACTAGTAAAGTGTATTGGCTGGACAACAGCAAAAACCTATTTAGTGCAAGTCATTAGAAACATTTGCACAACACACAGAACGGACATTGGGTGATTTAGCAATGGACTGACGGTTGTGTGAGGGGAGAGAACATAACCTTGTAAGGGCACGTCCCTTTCTGATCATCATTTCTCAGAGCGCCAAAGTCAGTTCAGTACTAAATTTACATTGACGGATGTTGCATTTCAGCAGCTTATTCATTAATGTACATGCAAACATGTACATGCAAACAGAAATGAGTAAAAAGGTTTTGTTTATGCGAAGTAAAGAGATGAAACGCCAACATTGCAGAAAATCACACATCCTCAAGTTCAGCCACGTTAAACTAGCAGGAGAACTTAATGCAAGACATAGAACTAATGGAGATATGGAAGGAAATTTCTTGAATGTTGAGGGAGGAGACCCACAAAACCGTGCACTAGTTCAACACAGGGCATTTGGAGTACGAGTATTTTTACAACTAAGAAATTACTTTCTTAAAATTATAATTATTATTTATTTATTTTTAATTATTTTTATGTACGTTGAGGTATTTATACCTTGGTGGGAACCTGTCCTAAGGAGGTCCTAAGTGAACTTTAAGGCCCCCCCCCCCACCACAACAAAGACAGGAATATCTGCAGTCTTTGTCTTTGCAGGGACAAAAAATACCTGTAAAAGCTTACTAAAGTATAGCGATCATAATAATTAGCTGCATTAAATAATTACGTTTATGGAAAGTCCTTATAAGGATAGTAAGGCAAACGTGTGTGCAAAAATGCCATATGAAATATTTAAGTTGTAAAAACTACGGTGTAAAAAAAGTCCTTTTCTTGCCTTTCCAAACTAGATTGAACTGGATACTAAATATTCTAATCGTACCTGTGGACTTGGTGGAGATTTCAATGGGGTTCCTGTTTTTGGCGAGTTCCTAAGTGACGGTGAGTTGCGACACAATAAAGAGGTCTTCTGTTACTACAGGTGACTGCATAGATGCTCATATCATGTTGTCTCATGCAGGTCGTGTGACTGGCTTCGTCGAGTTTGGCAACAAGCACAGGATCAACAACCCCAATGATGACTGTGAGGACCCTTATGAAGAAATTGACACTGAAGAAAACATCATTGACAAATGCCAATCATTTGTAAGATGTAGAAATTTCTTCCAGTAGCTTTTATTACTTAAAAAGAATTACCCGACACCAAATGAAAATGTGTGAGTTGTCAATTATATCAGTGATTTGTGTTTACCTAGTTTGTGACGTATAATACTTCGCTATGGTTTTATCTTAGCATTTGGAAAATCTCATGCTTATTTATGAGAAAAAAAACGATTACTGCACACAGTGCACATAATTTACATTCATTTGTTCACAAAATGCTATTGTCAGATGTTTGACACAAGCCACTTGAGGAAAGACAGTTAGATCATACTGATGTTTATGAAGATTCAGTGCTGACTTTACGATATATGTACAGCGAGAAGACTGTTCCGATATTCTGGAGGATGAACACTGGTCCGTCTGTAGGAGAATTTTGAGTCCTGAGCCTTATATTCAAGCATGCATGATGGACAGGTGCAGGAGTCGCCCAGGGGACGTTGAGGACACTACGTCTCTCTGCAGCACCCTGTCCGAGTACTCGCGCCAGTGCTCCCACGCAGGGGGAAAACCACCCAACTGGAGGACACCAACCTTTTGTGGTAAAGACTTTTAAACTACTACTATTACTACCTTTAAATCCTAACGACCCCTAAACCCTAATGTACTACCCTGGCAACATACTCACTAGTGAGAATGCAGTCCTATGAATTATCATTGCTCAGCTAGCTTTAATACAGTCCTAACCCAAGCTACAGTATGTTGACCTGATTCTGTTTTTTTACTCATCTAGCTGTGAAATGCCCCTTCAACATGGAGTTTTCTGAGAGCGGATCCCCGTGTATGGACACATGCTCACATACAGACACCAGCTCGCTGTGTGAGGACCACATGATGGATGGTTGCTTCTGCCCACCTGGTCAGTCGTACACATAAACAATGACAGAAAATGAAATAAACACATTGTCTAAGTCTTCGATCATTGATTTAAGTCTAAAACGTGATCGTGATGTTGCTGCTGCAGGAACGGTGTTTGATGATATCTCTGAGAGAGGCTGTATCCCTCAGGAACAGTGCCAGTGTAAGCACAACAAGGCATACAACCCTGGAGAGGTTCTGCTCAAGAATGATGAACAATGGTAACTACAATTTTTATTGACAGATAGACAATAACCTAGTTGATATAGTTTTATTTTTATAACCACACCAAGCCAGTGCATCCTGTAAGTTGATTGGTTTGTTGAGGTGCTGCAGAATGATACTTCTCTATGTCTTAGTGTATGTCAACAGGGAAGGTGGATCTGCAAGAGTCTGTCTACTCCAGGTGTTTGTGCTATGGAGGAGGGTTCCCATTTCACGACTTTCGACGGAAAAGAATTTACCTTCCACGGGAACTGCTATTATGTTCTTTCCAAAGTAAGTGAATACAGCATTTGTAGGTTGTATCTATCTTGTGGTTAACGTTTGAGTGAGGTAGAAGCTGTGAAAGATCAGGCTTGATCAGAAAATATCACCAAACGCAACCAAGATGGATGTGTCGAATAAAAGCCTGTATGTCAAACCTGTCTGTGGTACATACAACCCTTCAGTTTTAACTATATAACACCTCAACTATGTAAACCTCACGCTGGTCTTTTTCAGAGAACTTATTTCTTCAGTGAGCCACTTAATTTAGCATCAAGGTTAATTTGCGATGTTTTCAATGTTCCCTTCTCTTTCTGTAGGACTGTGTGGACTCAAAGTTCATTATTTTGGCCCAGCTCATTCCTTGTGTTGCCCATCATACAGACACTTGCCTGAAATCAATTGCATTGCTACTCAACAATGACAAGAGCAATGTGAGCATCGATTTCCCAATATGTCACCCACTGATGCGTTTCCTCACACTGCTTGAAATTCTGAGAGTTACACAAAACCCCACTAAATGCATAAATTAATACAAATTTTAGCACATGCTAATTTCTGTTAAAATACTATAATAAAAAAACCCAGTGCTGACTAATTTGATGATGTTTTTTTCTTATCCAGCCCTTAATCATCAAAGATGACGGCATAATAAGACACAATGGAGAAATAACACTCCCTTACACCAATGGTAAGAGGGATTTACTGCAGCATTTTTAGCGCTTGCCAGAAGTCACTTTAAGGCAGCACGACGGCAGTACAATATGAGAAGTGTTATATAAAAGAATTTATATACAAGAATACGTTTAACATGCAGTATGGTGCTTTGTGTAAATTGAATACCTACAGTTGCTATAGTAACTAGTGTTATTGGGTCACTTATTACCAATAATTTACTTATCAATCCCAGGACTTTTTGACCTGTATTGTATGCAGATTTCTATAGTGAATATTCAATGTTGCGTAATCAAGCTTGAAAAATGAAATATAATATAAAGCGTCATTGTAGAGCAACTGGACCTTTTGTTGTGTTGCAAGTTATTTGATACAGTACCCAAACTCCATTCCACGTCTTTGTGAGACCTTTGGTTCTTTGTTTTCCAGCTGAATTCACAGTATTCAGACCATCGTCCTTCCACATCATGTTGCAGACCACTTTTGGTCTCCAGATCCAAGTGCAGCTGGTTCCACTCATGCAGATCTACATCAACTTGGATCAGAGCTTCCGAACCAAGACCTGCGGTGAGTGCTCATCATGGATGAGTAATCAAGAAATTGGCAAAGTAGTGGATATGACAACAATAAATTGAGTTATTTTGCTCCAATCTATGTAGTAAGACCAATTCAAGGTTAAGGGCGAACACTCTGATGTCATTGTGCATGAAAAGTGCCTTGTCTTAGGTTGAAATATATTGTGCCCTCAAGTCTCTCGATGCTGTGTTTTGTATCAGGTCTGTGTGGAAACTTCAACATGGTGCTGTCTGATGAACTGATGACCCCACAAGGTGTAGCTGAAGGGACAGCCACGTCCTTTGGGAATTCCTGGAAGGCTCAGTCCAACTGTCCTGATATTACAGAGAGTCTCGATGACCCATGCAGCTACAACATTGACAGTGGTGAGAAGAAAGTTACTCAAATGTCAACATTCTACTTTTCTCTTAAAGAATTGCAAAATATAATAAAATTACTGTAGACATTAACATGAACTGAAATGAACCTGTGGCACTACTAATGATCTTTAGAGAGCTATGCAGAGCACTGGTGCTCTAAACTGAAGGAGAAGGAAGAGGTTTTTGCCAAATGCCATTCCACTGTTAACCCAGAAAGCTACTACAAGGTAACCTAAACATTTTGTAACACTTTTCATTAATCCCATACTGGAAAACAAACTTTGATGCAAAAATGTGTCTTTGGCCATAATACAGAGGTGTAAATACTCAAGTTGCACGTGTGAGAAGAGCGAGAACTGTCTGTGTGCTGTCTTCTCTTCCTACGTCCGGGCGTGTGCAGCAAAGGGGGTTTTCCTGCAAAACTGGAGAGAGACCGCGTGTGGTAGGAATAAAGCTGTTTTATCAGTTTTCTCGGTATATATGGCAATACTTTACAATACTGTTCAGTATGAGATGAAGCAGTAGTACTATATTAACACCTCTTCACTACTATTACCTGCTAATGAATACTAGATAATTACTTACTTATTAAGTAATAATATCATAATGGTTTGGTAGTGCATTGTGAATTAAGCAATACAGTAATGACATGTCTTATGCTGTATGTCTCCTACAGAAAAGAATGATAGGAGATACCAACCTATTCTCCCTGACCCTAGTATACATATATAGGATAAAGTTAAGATCATCCCAAGCTAAGCTGTATACGGTGCTATGAGATGTCCTGACCTTTGCCTCCACTGAACACAGCTTTTTATGTTAATAATCGTAAATGATAAAAATGTCACTCTATACACTCAGTTCCCAGGACATCAACAGTTTCCCATGTGGTACCAGTCACATACATGCCACGATAGTCCCAGAGATCACACTTTTTCTTCAGTGTGATCTTTGATGTCCGCATTAACTGAAGCTCTTGACCTGTATCTGCATGATTTCTTACATTGTACTCCTGACACCTGATAGATAACTGCATGAATGGGCAGGTGTCTCTAATAAAGTGGACGGCGAGTGTAGATAGAGGTTGTAGGTAATAGTACTGACTTAGGTGTTCATATAGGACTCATGCTTAAGCAAAGGAATGGTATTATATTAGTACACATAGCATAGTAATGTATGAGTTATAACATCAGTATTGTTAAGTGTAAGCAAATAGGTGTGTGTATATATATATATAAATCATATTTTTCACTATGTCTCTTCCAAATCCAGAGAAATACAGTAAAAGCTGTCCAGCAACCCAAACTTTCAGCTACAAGGTTCAGCAATGTCAGCGCACATGTGACTCCCTTAGCTTGGAACGTCAGGGCTGCAGCACGGACTACGTGCCCGTGGACGGGTGTGCCTGTCCAGACGGGCTCTATGAGAGTGCGAATGGTGTTTGCGTGCCCATGGACAAATGCCCCTGCTATTACAACGGAGAGCACATTAAACCTGGCAAGTCTATCAACATCAAAAATGAGCACTGGTAAGTGGTCAGCAGTCAGTCAGAAACATGAAGTGTGTTAAATACAGTGCAGTTAAGAGTGTAAACACATTACACTCTACCATGTGTCTGCTCCCTTAGTGTCTGTGCAAATGGAAAACTTCACTGCTACTCCTGGATGACTCGTAATAAAGGTCCGTGTATTTGCCTTTGCGCAACAATAAGTTGACAGAATTGAAATGAACACATTCCTCCAGAGTTCCTTTCCCCCAGAGAGCTAGTTTCAAATACGGACAATAAAATGCTTTACGAGTATTTCAAGACTGCACACTTCTTAACCCTTTCTGTATCCCACAGAATGTCTTGCTCCAAAGCTTTTCTTTAACTGCAGTACAGCAGGGCCTGATGAACATGGGTTAGAGTGTGCACAAACATGTGCGCAAAAGAATGTTGACTGCGTGAGTATCACACACGTATGCGTGCTTGTATTTACTTCAAAACCACAGGAGAGTCCAAATGTCAGAATGTGTTACTGAAAAAAAAACGAGCCATTATGAAGTAAAACGTTATAGTGCATTGTAGTGCACTATAGAAGTGCATTGCATGACTAGGACACTAATTCCACTGTTGAATACAGCATGAATGATATAGTATGGATCATGTTAATGCACATCTTTCAATCCATTATTATTTTTAACATAACAGTTCGAACGCATAGACTTTTATCTTAGACTAATAATATGACTCAAAAAATAAAAACTTGGGTTTTGCACAGTAAAGCAGTGACAAAAAGTAAAACATATAATCATTGATGTGCGACGTTTTTTGTTAGGAAATGTTTATTTAACGTTTACGGAAGGGGTTTTGGGTGCCGGGGCTTTGTAACAGTTACTGTGCTTTGCAAAGTTTCCCAGCACAGCAAAGTCTTCAGGGCAGAGAGGTTTATGCTTTCTGGTTTCTTGGTAATTTGACAAGCAGAGAGAGAGAGAGAGAGAGAGAGAGAGAGAGAGAGAGAGAGAGACTGTTTATTACAGCTGTACTATAAATAATAACAGGAACTAACTTGTTATTTTGGACGTTCCACAACATTACATCAAACTAAAATTTTAAAATGTGCAATTAATAAATTAAACATTGTAATTGCTGGCAAATTGCTGTGGTATAAGTGGAACAACACACACCAGACTATATGGTTATATAAAAATACCGGTAATCCACTTTGTGATGTGCCACACAGTATCACACCAGTGTGGGTTATTTTTGTATAATTGCACATTGAAACCCAAATTGCATACCTAAGTATACATCTTATAAATATACAATTGAACTTTTTTCTTATATGTGTATTCAGTGTATTCAGGAATATTTAATGATATTGAAATATAAACTAAAATGTGCTTGAGTGCATTTTAGTATACGTAGAACTTGTATGTAGCATGTGATACGTGTCTCAGCACACCCGATAGTGAGAGTGTGTGTGTGTGTGTGTGTGTGTGTGTGTGTGTGTGTGTGTGTGTGTGTGTGTGTGTGTGTGTGTGTG
>JAQLOM010000012.1:16074929-16085808 GCA_030068315.1 Chrysichthys thysi | reverse complement strand
CCCTCAGACTGACCCACAATACGCCCTCTTTGAAAATCACACAACTCTTTAACTTCTGGTGTTCGCCGCATGGCTAGTCACTCTAAACTATTAATATACTGTAATCTAAAATGAAAAATAATCATCTATTAACAAGTTTGAAGCATCAGGTTGTGTCTGCATAGATAAGACGTAAGGGGGGGGTCTCGTCTATTTGCTTCATCAGTATCAGTATCATGCAGATCAAACTTGCTCTCACCACACGAGGTAAAAATCACTTGTGGTAGATTTGTCCATTCTACAAATTGATAGGAAAATAATTGCTGATTAAGTCGATCAGTTCTGTTGACTAAATGTCTTGTTATAAATGTCATTTTATTATGTAATTTCAAATGTTTTATATGTCTGCTGTCCTAACATACAAAGTGTATAAGCGCTCTTCTCTGTTTTGATGATGTGGTGACAGCGCAGGAGCATCATGGACATTTAGATAACCAGTATCTAAGTACAAACTGAACTGATTAGGAATAGGTCCATAATCCAGCAATGATTTAATCAAATTAATAAAACGGAATTAATGTTAAAATATTTTACTGGCAGAATTTTTTTTTCTTTTTACTTTTTCTTTTTGGCCGTTTTCCAGAAATTAGTCGCCACGACAGCAATACAGCAGTTCTTCCCAGACTGCCACACATATCTGGAAGTACCTTTAGAGGGAAAATCATGTGATTTTCATAATGCATGCTGTGTGCGATGGTGATACAGAATGATTCAGACTACTAGGTGAAGTTCTTACGAGTCTCCAAGGTGGTGCCATGTGCGGTCATACTCCATGTGCTGCTGCGCCGACCCTTGGTCACCATGACTGAGAATTCGTACAGCGTGTTGGGTTTCAGGTTTGTTACTGTGTATGTTAGCGTGGTGGTGTTGGCAACCTGTACACACAAACAGAACACATGAGTACCTAGGCATATTTAGACTAGGTTATCCAACATGATCGCTGTCATTATGGTATTATATACAAAGCCTGTACCTAAATAGGAGGGAGAATCAAAAAGTAAAGGCTAAATACATTTCTACTAGGGCTGGGTTAAAAAAATCGATTCACCGATCAATATCGATTTTCGTTCAAAAAATACGATATCGATTCAAAAAGTCACGGATCGATCTTTTCCTGTATGCACTACTGTATTCTCGCGACTGCGCAAGGAGAGCTATAAAAACGCGAGACCGGCGAAACCGAAACCAGACTGAGCCATGGCTGAAGCTGCTCCGCTGAAGTCACCGTCTGGCCTAGAGGCCGATGTTTGGCAACACTTTGGATTTAAAACTTATGAGGATCGAGAGGAACTGGATAAAACAAGAGCAATCTGCAAACTGCACACAAAGAAATCTCTAAATAAATCGATATCGAATCGAATCCAGAGTTGAATCGGATCATGACCTTATGAATCGGAATCGGTTCGTTTCAGGAAATCAGCAACGATACCCAGCCCTAATTTCTACTGTGAGAAATTGAATATATCACAAGAAGACACATTAGTCATATCATTCAACCAGCTTCTGGATTCCCACAGAGAAGAAGTTTTTCAGCTGCTCCCAAAACCATGTGAGCGCCTCCTTCAGTGAACCGAAGATGTGATAATGGCTCGGCACCAGATCCGGGCTGTAAGGAGGACATGGGAGACGTTGGAACCCGAGCCGTGGCTCTACTGTTTCTGCTGCTGTATGAGGACGTGAATTGTCATGGTTCAGCAAGACTGTTTTGGACAGCGTTCCTCTTCTTTTGCTACGACTTGCAGGTTTAAGTTCATTTTGCAGCAACGCACATTAATTTACACTGTTCGCTGTTTATCCACGCACTTGGAAATGTGCCAAAAGAGGCCCTTTCATGTCCCAAAAGAACGTTAACATAATTTTCTTGGGGGAGGACTGACTTTTGAATTTCTTCTTCGCTGGACAAGACGGACGTCTTTGTCCATTCTTTGTCTTTTGTTCTCTGGGTTATCGTATCATTTAAAAATTACCTTTTCTTTGTGATTCTCTTTCATATTTTCAGAACTGAAAGGCAAGTTGTACCCCTGTCCACTTGGAGGCACTGTAAACCTTTGAAAAAAGAAACTACTGGAAAGTGGCGTCCTTATGAATAAGCACAACATATTTATGATTTTGAAAGCTTTCGTATAAGAGCTTTATAGAATTTTAAACACCACTGCCGATAACCTCAATTAAGCTTTCCTTTCCCCTTTGTGTCTGCGTTGTAGTACCTTATATTTGGTGTTGGCTGGTATGTTGGTCTTCCAGCGAACTGTGTAAAATCTGGAGTCGGTGATCTTCTGGTTCTTAGACAACGAGTTATCAGCCCAGGAGACTTTGATAGCATCGTGGCTGATGACGGAGGCCTGCACGCCCACTGGGGGAAGCATGGGGGAAGGCTCGGGTGCTGGGGTGTGAGGGGTATGATGATACATTTTAAATAAATCAATATCTGGCTCTATGGGACCTTGCAGAAGCAAACATGGTATTCAAATGCAAAAAAAAGGAGCATGAAACGAGCAATGGATTACAAAAAGAATCACCAACGTAATGATGGAAGAAGTGGGAGGGAGGCAGGGTGGCATGAATATGGGATGGGGATGAATGCAACGATAGGAGGGCAAAGAGAAAAAGAGAGATACTATTAGACAAGAAAAACCAATTCTCAATATATTAGAATAGAAAGTGAAAATGTTTACGACAGCAATTCATACATTTAAAAGCAAATGTTTGCATCTTACAGTCTACAACTTAACAAGAATCCTAAAAAGATTCTCCAAGTAATGCTCTGTACTTTATGATACTGTATATTCAGTGAGAACAAAAGATTAAACTTCATCGCATTCTGGCTGCGATCGTACCAAATGCATTAGATGCACGAACGCTATAAGCATTTAAACTGAAGTTTGTCTGCCAACGAGCTATTTATTTCTAGGTCAGGGTTAGCTGCTGTGCTATGCTCTCACATGTGTCCCTAAAGACTTCCCAAACATTTGAAGTGAGCTGATGTTAGCCATGACAGGTCAGCGGGGGTTCCTGCAAGAGTGCTCTCTCTCTCTTTCTGTCTCTCTCTCTCTCTCTCTCTTTCTTCCTGCCTCTTTGGTGCTGTTCTCTAGATCAACTGCGAGAGAGATGCCACAAGAGTGCCGGGAAAGGAGAAGAATCGCCTTCGTACACATATGCACACTTCAAACCCACTGACACATGGGGAATTGCTGCAGTTCCAAAACTATAGGCAGATTCCTGAGTGCCTGGCACTGCACTCACAGGGTAAAAGAACATTTTGAGGAGACACTGAGAACATTTCTACTATGGACAAGAATCGACCTGAACTCCAAAGTAAATTTTTTGTATCCCTACAAGCCCGTTTTACTCAAAACCTTTGCGAATGGAGGCGTTGTGGCCCTTTCTGTGTATGCGCTAAAGCGTTTAGACATGCATTACACCGTACTGTAGATAAGGAAAAAAAAGCAGTTCTACAGAAAAAATAGTTGTAAAAAATAAAACGTGCACCCAAAGCCGATCAGCCCTGTATACACGGCAAATATTGGATGCATGTCCTACAAACAAGTTACCAAACCAACCACCATATTTTTTTCAGTATTAACAAGCCAAATCAACATGCAGCAAATACTGATGAGTGCTGTATACCTGTCTGAGGCCTGGTGATGGCGCTCTCGTACACGGGTATTCCCTCACCCATGTTGTTGTAGGCCTTCAGGGTAATCACATAGTGCGAGCTTGGGTCTAGGGAGGCAGACACGAGTAAATAAATCACTGTCCCAAAACACACACACTTACCTTTCATTATTCAATTCCTCCTTCAAATTAGTCCAACTATTACTTTAAAGGTAGTACTTAAAAGAAATCTACAAATATACTTTTTTTAACAGATCATCACGTGAAATACTGTAATTAGGTAAATTACCCGTAAAAGTGTTTGAAAGTAATGATCTCACCCAGGTTTTCGATGCTGTAGTAGCGTTGTTTGTAGTCCACTTTAATGGTCTGTGAATGAGGACTGCCTATCCCATAGCCAATGCTGTAGCCTCTCACCACGATGTCCTGGTTTTCTGGAGGTGTCCAACTCACCACGATGCTATTCACCAGCGGACGCACATGCAGTGAACTGGGCACTCCAGGTACCTGAGACTCTGGAAGGCAAGGCATTAGAAGTCAGTAGGGGACTGTTGCGTGCACTGACTTCTCAGTGGGTACCACCACTCCCGAGTTGTCCTAAATTGTCCCAGGAAGCACATTACTGCTCAGACAGAAAAAAATTTCACTGCAGGGACACAAATAAATATTGGTGATGGCAGATTGGGCTGCAGGATTCTCTGTGACCAAGGTACGCCTTATTTATGGAATTGTTGATTAAACACCTTGTGTGCCCTTCCAGGTACACTATATGGACAAAAGACACCTGACTAGAACACTGATATATTCTTTTTTGAACATCCCATTCCAATTGAGCCTCCTCTTTGCCATTGTAATAACTTCCACTCATCTGGGAAGGCTTTCCACTAGATTTTGGAGCGTGGCTATGGGAATTTGTGGGCATTCATTCACAAGAGCGTTACTGAGATCAAGCACTGATGTTGGGTGAGGATGTTTGGGGTGCACTCGGCATTCCAATTCATCCCAGAGGTATTCAGTTGGGTTGAGGTCACAGCTTTGTGCAGGATGCTCCACTCCACTCCAATTCTGCCAAACCATGTCTTCATGGAGCTCGCTTGGTGCACAAGGGCACTGTCATTCTGTGACCGTCTGGGATCGACCCCTTAGTTCCAATGAAGGGAAATCTTAATGCTGCAGCTTACAAACACGTTTCAATTTTGTGATTCTGATTTTGTGGCAACAGTTTGGGCCAGGCATCCATACATTTGTGATGCTCATATGTCCACAAACTTTTGTCCATATAGCTTACGTTAAAGTCACACTTCTGTTTCCAACCAGGAAACGAATCTGAGATGTATTCAATGTTTATGTGTTCAAGAACCTGATTTGTCAAGTTCCTAGAATTCACCAGGAGCTCTAACCAATCACATGACCGATCCTGTCAAAGAAAAGCCAGCCCAAACCTCAGAAAAAGCCTGCTCTCTGCATTTAAACCCAAACATCCCCAAAGTCCTGAAGAATGAAGAGATCTAGCTGTTCCTCTGCACGCTTTATCATGGTGTGGAAATAAGATAGCACTCTGAGCTTCTGTATAGATTCTGTATGCTAAAGATGGAAAAAGATGTGTGTGATCTACATCTATCTACCTTATCCTGAAACCGAATTAACTTAATGAGCAAATGGAGATGTTGCAGTGTGGGGTTTTTTTTGGATTGAGATGGCATTCTTCTTCTATACCAGCTTTAATTCAAATGTCTTATTGGATATTATTTTGACTTAATTGTGCCTAAAAGTCTAAATGTGGCTAAAATGTTTGTGAATATAATGACAATTGCTCGGTTTATGGGAATATTTCTGAAGAACATAAATAAGAAATGGGGAACAGTAACAAGCACCTTACTCTGAACAGCCTACAGAAATCTCTCAGTCAAAAAGATGTTTCCACAGGTTTTTATGGCAAAAAGTGTAGAGGAATTTGTATTTTAAACCCAATAAGAAATATGTGTCCAGATTTCTGCCCAAGTGTTGTATTTTTAATGATTTTTATCTTCCCATATGGATAACAACTGACATCAGTAAAGCTTTAAACATAAAAGAGGAAGGATGGAGCTGAAATGGTGCCAGAGGGTCGGATTACATTTACAGATGGTAAAAGTGGGGAAACACTTGTCTTACAAAACAATGCTCTAATGGCCCTATGAATCCTGCTAAATCAAACACCAAAAGCAAAATGAAAGCAAAAATATACCCTGAATATGAGAATATATGACTAGTGATTTTCTAGTATTTGCATATACCTGGAAAGAAGCTATGGTCAAAGCTGATGCATTTGACTTGAGACAAAACTCATAATTCCTGATCTTTGACCAAGAAAACAAAAAAACAAAAATAAACGTAATCTCAACTCAGAATTATGACCTGATCACTTACGACGGCATCCTCAGCTCAGAAATCCTCCGAGTTCAGACAAAAACCCGATGTGATGGAAAATCAACATGGCTGCTCACAGCATAAACAGCAAGCAAAGCAGCATTTCTTCCTTTAAAATAATTATACTGGGATATGTTTAATCCTGGAAGACCCATACCACCGTACCATAATAGGAATAATATCTCCATTGGCTGAAATGACGATACAGACTCAAGTGAACACAAAAACAAGCGTTTTTTTGTTTTTGTTTTTTTTTAATCAACCCTTTCCTACTATATATTATGAAATGATCCTCATGAGACCCTGGGATGTCCACTAATGTCCACCAATCAATGAGTGGAATGAGTTGAATATAAGGGTGAAATAAAAGTTAGGGTCAAATATGACCCCAGGGGTGTTACAGGGTTAAGATTGATTAACATCTGGTTGTAAAACCTACAGTGAGCTATACTAATCATGATATCTAATGTATAGTTAAGATTAGCTATACAGGGAACATTACTTATCACTGATTAGCTAGTTGCTAAACAAAAGATGAACACAGGCGCGGTCGCTTTTCCCCCCACTTAGATAATCCCAAGCTCTGATTTCCTGAGGTATTTCCTGAGGTGATTTCCTCTGAACTCCGAGGTACGGCAAATGCAGCACTAGAGGGTTAAAGAATTTTGCTTAAGGCTCAAACAGTGGTAGCTTTACTGTTAACTGTTGTCCTTCAGCCAGTATATCAGGACCATAACCACTGAGCCACCACAGCCTGTAATGTGGTTTGAAAAGTTTCAAGCCGTATAAACTCATGAATACCTCATAAACTAATTTATAACAATAATACATAACAAGCACCACATATGAGGTGAACAATTGCTGCATGGCCGATGATCATAAACATATGATCATTATTATAAAGTATATTCATTTATTTTTACATAAATGTTGAGAAATACATGCCATGGGAAGTGTGTTTGAAAGTAGAGCACTAGTTGAGAAATTCCCTGAGCCTTCTGACAAATCCTAGGACTTCACACAGAATGACAAATGCACAACATTTAACCCATAAAAATACACAGCCTTTCCCTTCAACACATCACAGTTCTAAAATGTATCCGGACAGCTGATTACAGCTGAAACTGCTGTCAAAATCAGGACCTTAGATCTTAAAGTTTAGTTTTATAGACTCTTGAGCACAGGGGGAAAAAGCGCTGAATTATTCAAGGCGTCTCTCAGTATTGATGGGCCACAGTCTACCTGCGAGCCTTTATTTCATCTGTGTTTAATAAACTCACACTCTCTTATATGCCAGACAAACCAAGACATTAATCAATACTGTGAATTTTCTATCTACCGGGGGGAAGAAAAGCAGTGTAGGGACCTTGGTCAAGGAGAAGAGCCAATTTTCAGCAAAATTGTTGCTGATTCGTGCTTACTCAATGTCTGAGATGAAGGAACAGAAATATTTCTATACATAATAGTCCGATTATGCTTGTCAGCAATTTTCTTACCATCCAAGTCATTCTCAAATGTCTCGGCGGAGAGCCACTCAGTTGCTGGGCCGCTGCCGTTCACCGTGATGGCAGACAGCCGGAATGAGTACTCGGTTCCTCTTTCTAAACCTACAGCGAGACACAACCAGAGCAGGAGAAAGCTAAAAACATCTATTTTATTTTTGCTTTTTTCGATTATATAGTGATTTTGGTTGCAGCAAAATTCCACTAAGCCACATTTAATCGATTACTATGTTTAAGAAAAATCAGGTGTGGGCTACAAACTGAAAAAATTCCACAAATAAAAATAATAGTATTTGAAGAAAAAAAAAAAAAAAAAAAAAAAACCCACTAACTAAAACTGTTACTGTAATATCTGACTGCGTACCAACGTATCAATGTATTATTAAAACCATCTGAACCAGTGGAAGCAAAAAAAGTCTGGATCCATAGGCATTTTTTTCTTATATGAATTTTACTATTTTTCTTTTTATTTCAGCATATACATACTACATACGTGTTGTAAAGTCCATGCCCATCAAGACTTTTGGGATGCCATAAAACTACCTCTAAACCAACCAATCTAAAACTGAAAATACGTGCTTTTGACCCTATTTTGGCAGGGACGAGTTTCTCAACCTACCATCGATAAGCTGAAAGAGTTGATTAGTTATAATCTCAGCTGCATCTCCTTTCCTCCCAGCTTTCCTGTAGCGGACTTTATACCCTGTCAGCTCCCCATTCTGGGAGCCGGGAGGGGGAGGCTGCCATCGTATCATAATGCTCTGTGGTACAAGAAACAACGGAGAAAATAACTGAGCAAAAGTGTGAAGTCATGAAAAATTCATTAGAAAAAAAATCATACAACTCATTGAGTCAACGCTGCGGTGTGAGGACGTTGAAAAACATCCCCCATTTGGACTGGCATGCTCTTCTTGGATTGATTTATTTGTTTATCGACAATATCTATACTTATACTTTAACTATACTTTGCATGTCTCACGTCTACAAGATGCATAATGCAAAAGAAACAGAATTAAACCAGAAATGTAGCACGAAAAAAATGTTCGTTAAAACATTCTGGAAGGATAACACAGAGTATTGGATTCCATATCGAAACATTTCCTGGATTAGAGACAGAATAATTTGAATATAACAGAATAATGTACTTCAGTGTGCCTTTAAGGAGATGCTTCCGATGTATCCGGACACGTCTGTATCCGTGTTCAGTCCCAAAGAATCGGAAGCAAATATTATAGATGCCTGGAGGCTGCCTGAAGATTCTGATGCATAATAATGAGTGAGCTTAGCTTCGTTTTCTTATTGGGAGGAAATCAATGAGGTCTCAGAACCGTGTAAGGAGCCTGGCACAGAAATGGCTGCACTGCACCTGACTGCACTGTAAGGATGCGATGTTCACCAAACCATCTCAGTGTAGCAGACAATGTATCTAGGACAAGCTAAAGTCGGTTGCACGGTTACAGGAAAAAAAACCCTCAAATTAAGAATTGCAAAAGTAGAAAATACTTAATTTCTCAGCTCATTACGTTCATTCCGCACAAAGTGGTACTTACCCTCGAATTCTGGACTTCGAAAGAGATATTCTGAGGTGTGGCACTTGGCACTGCAACAACCAATAACACTGTTAGCTTTACAGTACTGTAAAATAAACCGTAGTCATCAGTGTATTACTGTTTATCTCAACAGGACGTTATCTAGATGAACAAAAATAAACAGATTCATTGGCAGAGCGTGCTTTTTAAAAATTGGATTATATTTGGGATTCTGCTGTGTTTTTTAATTAAGTTCAAGCAATACGTTGCCTGATGAGATATGAACATGCACTGGTGGAGTGAAATCGTTGCTCCCGGGTGCCGTTTTTTTTTGGTTCAAGAGAGAGGAAAAAAAAGAGGTGTGAAAGCAGGAGTTAGGAGGTGTGAGCTTAGAAAGATTATCATCATTCAACCTCTAATTACATTCTCAGATAAGCCCCCACCATTCCTTTCACAGCTGTACTACGCCACCTGCCACACTCTCCCTGTCTTCCCTAAGGTCCTGTAGTGACAGCACTCATTTCACTCCTCACCCCGGAGAAATAAAACAACAAACAAACAAACAAACAAGCAAAACTCAGTGTTCAGTAAGCATCAGCTTAAACTGGAGGTACGTGTTGTGAAATTGAAATCTTTATTACAGTTGGTTAAAACAAGTAACACGGCCTTGCTTGTAAACGCCAAAAAGTTGATCGTTTGAGCATGAGATTGAATGATACACTAAGGAAGGGATTATGCACAGCGAGCTGATCGTGAAAAATGATTTTAGTGATTCTGATAAAAAACCAACGTAGCAATGCTTGACCCTTTCAGTGCTGAAGAATTTTTTACTCACCCCCCAGTGCTGAAAATTTTGTGCTAAATTCAGGCTGGTGCTTTGACTTTGCACCAGTAGAAACTGTTGAGGTGGTGTTATCTTTACATGATGTGGCAGAACGAGTGGAAGCTTGACGAGTTTTTCCCCTTGTAGACGGCCCTGCAGTGTCAGGTTCAAGATCGCTAGAAGCCCTTGCAGTTCCGGTTTCACTCTCGCTATCCATCTTCGCATCGTCAAAATCATTGTCGGACAGTTCAGATATATCATCCATCACTAATTTCAGAACCTCCTCCTTGCTACATTTTCCTTTCCGTGGCATTTTTACTGCATGTCATAATATAGCTTGTCAACAACGTGCTCCAGATGGTGCTCTGACACACAACAGGAACAGTATAATACTAAAAAATACCTCGAGTGTTGCCGCCTAGCGAGTACAATTGAACTATTTAATTTTGTAGACTTTTGTCAACATATATGCATGGCCGTAGCACCAGACCCCTAAATGTCGACTTTAGTTGACTCCCGCATTGAAGGGGTTAAGCATACCAGCGTAAAAACTCTAGAGCCTTCTTACGATAATATGATTATTAAAGCAACAAAATTTACCGGACTTCTCTCTACAGATTGATCTGACTGCATGTGGTCCTCCGTTACAAAAGGGTGTGCATTATTAAGTCTCTAAACAGTACCAAACAGTAAGGCTAAGATACCGTCAGAAAGGGTGTGAACGGTCAGGTCGTCAGTAGACACTCCGGGTCCATGCTTGTTGTAGGCGACGACTCTGAAGCTGTATTCTGTGAACTTCTTCAGTCCCGTCATGATGTAAGACAAACCTACAACATCTATGTCCTGAGAGAGAAAAAAACACCAAAAAATTAGAGAAAAATAAATCACACACAAACGCGCACACACACACACACACACACACACACACACACACACACACACACACACACACACACACACAC
>JAQLOM010000012.1:16063965-16074829 GCA_030068315.1 Chrysichthys thysi | reverse complement strand
CACACACACACACACACACACACACACACACACACACACACACACACACACACACACACACACATTAAAGCATGAGCTGTGAGCTCTAATCAGAACTTCCTTCATCTTGGTTTCTCGTGCTCACCTGTTCCACGTCCTTTCCTTTCTCACTGTAGTAAAGTTTGTAGGTCTGGATCTCCCCGTTCCCTGTGAGTGGTCTCTCCCAGGTCAAAGTGACTGTAGAGGAGGTAATGGATACAGCCTGCAGGTTGGGAGCAGGTCCTGGTACCTGCACTGGAAACCGCAAATAAAGGAGAATCCTTTTCAACAACGCACTGTTCCAAATAGGTTGTATCTGTGTTCCTATATTTTTGAAGCATAACGATTCAAAACAGTTCTGACAAAAGGCTTCATTATATCACAAATCTATGCCTCTCATCCCGAGTATTAGCCTCTAACTGAATTTGAACATCCTGAGCTGCCATCATTTTTATTACAGGATCACAGCTAGCATCTTCAAAGCACACATCTTCAACTTTTGACTTGTTGCAGTTCTACTTTTGCTTTTCATCGCTTTTGTTTGACTGCTGGTTTCTCCTTCATGCTGATATTTTTACTGAAGGAAAAAAAGTGACATTTCCTCCCACCACAGCAGGTGTCTTTGACTAACAGGCTTGCTTGGAAAGAGGCATAACGTCCACAGAGACTGAGGTATAGCTTGCAAATTTCCACTCCGATCACTGCGGAAATGCGGTTTGAGACCACAATTGGAAACAGCGAGCTCGGTGTAGATGTGATGACCTGGAATGAACACCGTTTGCAGCACTTAAGATTGTTAAGCCAACTTCCAAACACAGGACAAATAACTAAGGAAACATTGAGACACTGTAAGTGTTTTGTGATAAATTCAATAAATTCATCTTCTGTTAGTGTTGTATCCTGGTCAGGATCACAGTGGAGTCAAGGCCTGTCGTGGGAACACTGGGCGTGTTGCGAGGAATACACCCTAGGTTGGACGTCCATTGCAGGGCACAATGTACGCACAGGTTCACAAACCCATTCACATTTAGGGGCAATTTAGCGCCTCTATTCCACCTACATGCATGTTTTCAGGAGGTAGGAGGAAACTGGAGAACCAAAAGGAAAGCCACAAGGACACAGGGAGGACATGTGATACTCCACACTGACAATAACACGAGACACTTGAGACACTACACCATCAAAAGTACTGGGTAGACTGATTTCTCATTGCTCTGTGTTTAAGATTAGGCATTGAAATGTCCTCCGAAACAGTCATTTTTATCATAACGATGGAAACATATGCAACGTTCAAGCCTTGCCAAAAATGACAGCTCAAATAGAGAAAGCTTCAGTCTGAAAGGTGGCAGAACCCCTCCATTTGCTCAAGTCAGCATTGGTTTGCTGGTCAGCTTGTTTTGAGTCAACTTGGTGCACAGAAGTCCAGTTTGGCTCCGGAGGGAAGGCGCTGCACGTCGGAAGGGAGTCTCGGCCACATTCCTTTACTCTTTGCGGTGAAGGCTATAAGGCAGACTGTGTATGGCTGTGTGTGTATGTGGCTTACCTTCAGGCTGGGTGGCCACTGTAAGGGGTGCAGAGCTTTCACCCAGGCCGTTTCTGTTGGACGCCACCACCCGGAATGTGTACTTAGTGTCGGGGATGAGGTTGTCGATGGTGACCTGCAGTTCTCCTGGAGCTGTGGTGTTCTCAACACGTTCTCTGTCCAGAGAGAGAAAGATAGATAGAGAGAGAGAGAGAGAGAGGGCGCATAAGGGGAACACAGTTCCAAGCTCTCGCTGCTGAAATAAAGATGCTGTGTTGCTATGTGCTGCGTTATCAAAGCTTTAAACTGCATAGCTAAGTATTTACCACACAAGCTGATCCCCCTAGCCTCTACCATGTCTTGCAGCAGTGTGGAATTCCTACCTGCTGGAGCCATCCAGGCTGTAGAAGACAGAGTAGGTGAGGTTGTCTCCATGCGGCTCGGCCGGAAGCCTCCAGGTGAGTTTGATAAAGCGGGTGGAGACGAGTGAAGCCACGAGGTCGCGCGGGGGTGATGGGATGGAGCCTGAGCGCTCCCCGGGGTCTACATGGTCAGTAGTGGCACTGGTCAGTGAGGGCACAGGAGACGTGGGGAGGGCAAAGTCTTTGGTACACAAGGGGGTGGAGGGACGACAGCACGGGGGAAGGTGGAGGGAGACAGGGAGGGTAAATAATAGATACACAGGTGGGGACAGAGAAAAGGAGGGCGAGAAAAAAAAAAAGAACATAAAATTGACAGGAAAAAAAAACAACCCCACACAAAATCAAAACAGGCCACTACAAGAGACAAATGGAAAACTACAAATTTACAATGAAGTGAGAGCGCAAGAGATGGAGCTGATATAAGAGGCTGTTGCACAGTAGACCTGCATGCAGAAGGCCCACGATAACCGAGCAACACACAAACACGGTACTGACTGATGAGAGGAAGCATCTTATATCAGCACAAAGCCAAAAATAGGTTCATTTGCTGTTGACGATAAAGATCGAGTATTTCTCAAAAAAAAAAAAAATACTTTCTACATTCATAAAAGCATTCCATCTAAGAGGTGAGAGTTACAACAGTAATCACAGAAGCTTTCCCCATAAAAAAAAAATTATTTGTGCTGTGCTTAATACACCAAAACAAACCCAGATTGCTTCTTTCCTGTTTCTTTAGCCTTAGCTCCACGGTTTATGACTCAAATCAAGCTGTCCATATCGTCCGTAATAACAGCAGTCACATCCCTGCAGCCCAGGAACCCTCAGACAGAGACGGCCACTCTTCTTGCTGAATACTGACGAGTCCATTTTCTCTCCTGGAGGCCCGGCAGACTGGAAAACGACCCGCGGTGAATACTCAAGGCAATTCATTATGTTCATTTGCAGTGGGATGGGCAAGTGATGAAGTCAGTCAGGCAGACAAGAGCATCTCACAGCGAAGCTCAAAGCAGCATCCAGAAGCACAGAGAAAGCGTAGTTAGGGACCAAATGCATGTGGTTGGAGAAAAGCTGGGTGATGTATTGGGATTTTAGTATAATCAAATAAAAAAGGTGAATTGCAATAATTATGTGAAGTCTCGCACAGAAGAGTAGAACAACGACAAGAAGATGACGAGAAGAAAAAAAAACGTGTTAAGCTCAAGCCAAGTGTTGAATGCTAACAGCCAACTCTATGACTTCCTTCAGCAACCCTAAGCAGGAGCGTGTGTGTTGGGGATTACCCTTTGTGTAGGCTATGTATTCATTCACTGCATGAATGAATGTCAGCGCTAAAGCAGGGAGAGCGACAGCTACGAGAGGTAGCTGCCAGCCTGCAGCGCTTGGCAACGAGATGCCCATCTAATGCCAGCTGGAGTCTGTCACATGTGAGGACCGCAGAGTGGAGCTCCTCTCCTCTACTCCCCTCTTCTAGCAAGATGCGCCATTAATAGCAGTCTACAATCTGGCTACGTTACAATCTTAATAGCAGACCCAGATTGCTAGATAGACAGAATGAGACAATTGTCACTCCAGCTAAACACCAAGTGCTTGACAGGAATGCAAATCCAATCCAAAAGCTGTAAAGATGAGTCGGTGTGAAATCGACACCAAAACTTTTTAAGGCGTTTTCTGCTTTGTCTATAGTAAGCAAGGAAATTTTGTTCATACAGCACATTTAAAATGACGTCTGTTTTCCAAAGTGCTTTACAAAGCAATCCATACATTGATGTATATAGCAATAATCACATGAAGAGTCAGGATTTGCTTGGTAAAAACGAATTCCGGATGTATTTAGCAGTTCACAAGTTATATTTGATCCACAAGACAATTCTAAATCACAATTTAAATTGTGTTTAAAGATTAAAGAAAAGTGTAAAAGTTTGCATACCTTTACCGTGAAATGATAATCACCATATTTAACCAAGATATTTAATGCTAGTTCAAATTCACCAGTAGTCACTGCAGTCTTGGGAGCCTAAAGAATTAACAACCTTAGAAAACAAAATAACAATATGACTTCCAAGCCTGATTTAGTTTGCTAAGAACAGGAGAAGTTCCCTTACAGGCCTGGCAACTCGAATCCCATGTCAGAAAAACATGCAATCGGTAACATTCAATATGCAGTGGAACTGTGGACTGTGAGTAACTTGGTCTGCGAGTTTTTTGCAAGACGAGCAAAAATTTGTAATAAATTTTGACTTCGTTAATGAGCGAGGTTTTGCAATACGAGTAATATTGCGAGCCTCACGTGATCACAACTTCTCTCTCTCACTCACTGCAGGATTGTGGCTTCTGCGCTAGTATCTACTGTTAGTGTGTGTGTCACTCATCTGTTTAATGACAATGCAATGTCGCATTTCCTCGATATCCTCAAAAGGAGACAAAAGGAGCCATCATTGAATAGTTTCCTTGTTAAAGTCGCACGAAAAGATAAAGATCCCAGTGAGCCGACAGACTGCAGTGATTCTCTGAGTTGTAGTGAAAGTCATCCTCCACAATAATCCTCCTCCCCTCTCATCTCTCCTGCTCTCTGTCATGGATCTGCCTGCACGGAGCACGCATGCAGCACACCCGTTTCGGGCACTCCCAGTAGCAGTGCATGCCACAGGACTCACGCCATGCTCGCGCGTCACGTGGGTTACTACAGGTGCCCTGCATTATATTTATATAGACCAATTATATAGACTATAAACAGACTGCCTCATGAACGCTAAGTTTGTGAAGTATTAGTTTGCATTTTCCCGCACTATTGCCAAGCCATGTTCTAGTGTTTACCTTGCTCATGTGTTGACTCGTTTGTACTCTAGTTTGTGTGTTTTTGTTGTAGCCTTTGATAATCCTGTTTCTGACCATCTCTCATCTCCCTCACACCAGCCACGATTCTTTTCAAAGCTAAAGTGCAGGTTATTTTTGTTTTATGTATATTTACTTTATATTTTGTATTAATCATTTTTATGTAAATATTTGTGGGTCGTGGAATGAATTATCTGTGTTTCCATTGTTTCTTATGGGGAAACCCGCTTTGATATGCGAGTGATTTGGATTACAAGCACGTCTCCGGAACGGATTATGCTCGCAATCCAAGGTTCCACTGTACTTAAAAAAAAGTACAGTACAATTATTTTACTCTGTAGAATACTATGATTGTATTCTAATAGCGTTGTGGGAGCTGTGGCTTGGTTAAATTATATTGGCTGTGCCATAAATGAACACAGTGTGGCACCTGATGTGGTGTACTGATGTACATTTTAAGTGTTGTGATGTGCTGGTCTGCACTGTATGCTTGTGATATTCATCGTATAAAAGATGCGGCAAAGAAACTGAAAAAGAAGTACACAAAGATTTTTTTGTGTTGCATGGTCAAAAATGGTATGGTATTAACAGCATACATACTGTATGCACACACAGTGCCCTCCAAAATGATTGGAACACATTCTGACTATTAGTAAAATGGTTCTGAAAAAATCCACATTGAGAAAAATCAAACCTTTAATTGAAATAAATTTATTCAGCAAGCAAAGTCCCTTATCAATAAACTATTTTTTTTTTTAAAAACAAAAACACGTGTGCCAAAATGATTGAAACACCTCAAAAATACTGTGTGCAATGTAACTGAAGCAGGTTTCCCATTTACATTGAACACTTTTCCACTGAGTTGACTGGAGTGTGGAGGCACTTTCAGTTGACTTCTTGATGAACTACGGTAAAAATATGAGGTGACGCAGAGGCCAAATTCCCTTAGTCATCCATCAACATGGGAAAGATAAGAGAACACACAAAGCAAATGAGGGAGAAATGTCTTGACCTTCATAAGTCAGAGTGTAATGAAGGGGCTGGACCACGTTGTCTCGCAACGGTCCAGATCCCTGGATGACTGAACCAGGTTTTAGTTCTTTCCGTTACCTTTCACACTCCACACCTGACGCTGTTTTCATGGTGACTATTTAAGAAGCCAGTCGCTCTCGACTCGCCGTCCGGTTATCATCAGGAGTGTCCTTGATGTGTTTTATGTGTCGTGATCCGCCTCTTTACATGCATCTCTGTCAAAGTGTGTTTGTCAAGGTTGCTTATGCCCTCAAGGTGCTCCCTGTTTAATTCCAGAGCATGTGGTACCGGCTCTGCAAGGACGCCAGCTACGCTAAGCTCCACGGCATGCTTCTATAGCATCACTACCTTCTGGACACTGGCATTCCAACGGGAGAAAAAACCTGGACATTTACCTGTTGATGCACACCTTCTTTGGGACTGGGATAAGGGGCTTAGTGGTTGATTGTATATACACTTATGTAAATAAATCACTTGGTGCTTCAAACTACTGCCTCCTGAGTTTCCAGCATGACAGATAACCGGACCGCTCCTATGGAGACGAGCGGTGTGGCATCCGGCAGCGAAGAGCTCCAGTTGTCTCAGGTATTACTTCACCACCAACAACTGGACACTCTTTCAAACACCGTAGCCGGACTAATAAGGGCCGCATCCAAGACTCCTAGCACGCCCCCGCCCTCCTCCACTCCAAGTGCGCCGTTATCTCAGGTCTGAGCACGTCACTACACCTGAACGATATGGAGGGAATCCCGAGGGGTGTAGCAAATTCATATTGGCATGTGAGCTATATTTCGCATGACTGAACAGCAGCGCATCTCCCTGGTAATCCAGTGCCTGACAGGGCCCGCTATGGACTGGGCCGCCGCCATCTGGAAAGCCGGAGGGGTGTTAACACGGGACTATACAGCCTTTATCACAGAATTCCGCTTAGTTTTCGACCACCCACAGCAGGGCAGAACGAGCGGACAAAGGCTAACACAGCTCCGCCAAGGAAACTCTTCGGCTACCGACTATGCCATCTCATTCCGTGTCCTGGCGGCTGAGAGTGGATGGAACCAAGTGGCGCTATGAGACATCATCTTGGAGGGCCTTCGACAAGCCATCAGAAGGGAGATTGCATGCAAAGACACTGGTCAGCCACTGGATGAACTCGTCTCCCTTGCCATCACCCTAGACGTGCACCAGAGGGCGGAGAGTTACACCAGGACTTCCCGTTACCGCTTCTCTCTGTCAGTCGCCCGAATCCGGGGCGACCTTCAGGAGAGAGAGCCGCCTCACACGTCAGAGCTCGTTGAGCCCATGCAGATTGGGTTTCAAGCCATCACTAATAAAAGAGACAAAAAAGCTAAAGACACGCAAGCAGGCAGGTTCTGCAATCCGAAGGGACAATGCAGCTCGCAGGAGGACTGGCCAGAACGGACTGCAAGACAATGTAATGCTATTCCTTTTATTTCTAAAACTATGACAGAGTCCCAGTTTTGTCTCAATGCTATTTTAATTGTTAACCAGAAACCCATCTCTGTTTTTACCCTTATAGACTCGGGAGCGACTGGCAACATCATCACTTTAGCACTGGTTAAACGTTTACACATAAAGGTAACAAAACTCAAGGAACCAGTCTTCGCACAAGCTCTGGACGGGCACATGGTAGGCAGGAGTTGGTTATCGGAAATCACAGAGTTTGAGTCTCACCGTTACACCCTCACACACAGAAAAGATACGTTTCTTTGTTGTTAAACACACGCAACCAGCATTGGTCTTAGGTTTACCCTGGTTAAAGAAACATAATCCTCAATTTGACTGGAGGAACAAAAAGATCTTATCCTGGTCCGCTACCTGTGCTCAGTCGTGTAAGGTTCCCATCGTTGCTCTTTCCACCACAGTCGTCGAAAGTCCGAAGGCCCAGCAAAGTATTAACATCCCCACGCAGTATAGAGAATTTATGGATGTTTTTTCACCTACGTTGGCCGCGTGACTTCCCCCTCACAGGCCTTGGGATTGCACAATAGACTTGCTGCCAGGCGCCACACCCCCTCGAGCGCGAGTTTACCCTCTGTCACGCACAGAAACTCAGGCTATGGAGGATTATATTCTAGAAGCGTTAGAACAGGGGTTAATAAGCAGGTCGACTTCCCCGGCATCAACCGGATTCTTTTTTTATTGAAAAAAAGGGTGGGGGACTGAGACCGTGCATAGATTATCGAGGATTGAACGAGGTCACTGTCAAATATCCGCATCCACTCCCGTTAGTTCCAGCTTCCATTGAACAATTACAGGGCGCCAAAATCTTCACTAAACTGGACCTGAGAAGTGCGTACAATTTGGTACGAATCAAGGCTGGGGACGAATGGAAGACTGCGTTTAGTACAACTTTGGGCCACTACCAGTACAACGTAATGGCTTATGGCTTGGCTAATGCTCCAAGTTATTTTCAGGGCTTCATGAACGACGTATTCCGAGACATGCTGGGTAAATTCGTAATAGTATACCTCGACGACATTTTGATTTACTCCTCCGATTTCGACACTCACATTAACCATGTCCGAGCTGTACTAGTATGCTTATGACATCACCTTTACGTAAAGGCGGAAAAGTGCGAATTCCACAGAGCCGAAATTTCCTATCTGGGCTACCGAATCGGATCAAAGGGGGTCGCCATGGAACAAAATAAGGTTTCAGCTATAACCACCTGGCCAATTCCTAAGTCAGTTAGAGAGTTACAACGATTTCTGGGGTTCGCAAATTTCTACCGTCGTTTCATTAAGGGTTTCAGCGCGGTGACTGCCCCCTCACAGATCTGTTAAAGGGTGCGCCCAAGCATATCACTATGACAGACAAGGCCCGGCAAGCGTTTAACCACCTTAAGGAGTTATTCACTTCCGCTCCATTACTTATAACTCCCGACCCAGAAAAGGAGTTCACTGTAGAAGTTGATGCGTCAGAAGTAGGTTTGGGGGCCGTTTTGTCACAGCGCCATGGAGGAGACTCTCGTTTATACCCCTGTGCTTTTTATTCACGCAAACTCAGTCCCGCGGAGAAGAACTACGATATCGCGAATCGCGTACTCCTAGCAGTAAAAGCAGCCTTAACAGAATGGAGACATTGGCTTGAAGGCTCTAAGTACCGGTTTACAGTCCTAATGGACCATCGTAACTTGGAGTTTCTCAAACAAGACAAATGCCTCAACACCAGACAGGCTAGATGGTCATTGTTCTTCTCGCGCATTAACTTCATGATCAATGACCGCCCGGGCTCCAGAAATGTTCCTGCCGATGCTCTTTCGCGTAGACATTCCACCAATTCACTGCTGAAAAAGGCCAGGTAAGATACTTTCCCCAGGGATCGTAATCTCTACCATGACTTGGGAGATAGACCAACGAATCAACAATGCGATGCAGGGGTTACAAATTCCGTTGGGTTGCCCAGCGAATTCGACTTTCGTTCCAGAGGCGCTCAGGGAAGAGCTTATCTGCATGGTGCACACCAATCCATCCGTGGGACACCTGGGGGTGGCAGCCACACTCGATCGCTTAATGGCTAAATATTGGTGGCCAAATATGGGGAGGTCAGTTAAACAAACCGTCTTGTCTTGTGCAGTCTGTGCCCGATCTAAGGAACCACGCACTCTTCCGGTGGGTAAGCTTTTACCTTTACCCACGCCAGCTAGACCGTGGTCCCACGTAGCGGTGGATTTTGTCACCGACCTTCCGCCTTTGCAAGGTTATTCGGTGGTACTGGTAGTGGTGGACAGGTTTTCCAAATCCTGTCGCTTCAATCCGTTCTCAGCTTGCCTTCGGCCAAACAAGTTACGGAGAGCCTTTTTGAGCACGTCTTCCGTCATTACGGTATTCCGGAAGACGTTGTCTCTGACCGCGGCCCCCAGTTCATTTCCAGGGTGTGGAAAGCCTTTTTTCAGAAGCTGGGTACCTCAGTCAGTCTAACGTCAGGTTACCATCCCCAGTCTAATGGGCAGGCGGAGAGGTCCGTGCAGGAGCTCAAACGTTACCTCAGGGCCTATTGCAGCAGTAGACAAACGGACTGGGTGGAGTTTTTACCTTGGGCGGAATATGCCAGAAATTCGCTGAGACATTCAGCCACACAACCTAAGACACATTGAAAGGGGGTCAGTTATCAGCCTCCCTTCTGTCCGTGGGATCTGGAAGAAACCGGGGTTCCCAGCATTGACGCATGGTTCCGAGAAGCGGCACGGACATGGGAGAGCGCCCACACTAACATCACATGAGCAGTCAGACGTTTCGAGCAGCAGGCCAATCACCGTAGAGGGGGAACCCCGCTGTATCAGGTGGGAGACTGGGTTTGGGTATCTACTCAAGACATGCGCGCATCCTGTCCTACCCGTATGCTGGCCCCGCGATATATAGGTCCATTTCCGGTACTGGCGCAAGTTAACCCTGTAGCTTACAGGCTGCAACTTCCATGGCACATGCGTATTAACCCGTCCATTTACGTCTCTCTCCTGAAGCCCGCGGTGCGAGGTTCCTTGGACAATGGTGACACGGTACCCCCTTACCCCGGCGCAGTGAAGGTGGATGGCTCGGTGGCTTACCGGGTTCATGCCCTGCTCGATTCCAGCAGAAGAAGGACGGGATTGCAGTACTTAGTCAACTGAGAGGGTTACGGGCCCGAAGAGCAGAGCTGGGTCCCAGCCTCAGACATACTCAGCAGGGAACTCATGGAGGAGTTCCACCGCTCACACCCTGACCGCCCGGCCCCACGCCGACCGGGCAGGCCGCGCGTCCGTATCCTGCTGCTGGATTTGGGACGGCCCTTCCTAATGCCCTGCGGGGACCTTCGGCCGCCCAGCGAGCGCTTAGAGGGGGGTACTGTAATGAAGGGGCTGGACCGCATTGTCTCGCAATGGTCCAGATCCCCGGAATACTGAACCAGGCTTTAGTTCTTTCCGTTACCTTTCACACTCCACACCTGACGCTGTTTTCATGGTGACTATTTAAGAAGCCAGTCGCTCTCGACTCGCCGTCCGGTTATCATCAGGAGTGTCCTTGATGTGTTTTATGTG
>JAQLOM010000012.1:15998205-16014495 GCA_030068315.1 Chrysichthys thysi | reverse complement strand
TTGGAATTATTTAATAAGTATTCATGGACAAAATATAATTAACATCAGATTGTGATTCAGATATTTCTTTAGGCCTTCAGAGAAGGCCTTGAAGGCCCTGATGGCTCGCAACTCCTACCTACCTACCTACCTACCTACCTTTTTATTTCGAAGCACTAGTATTTCCTTCAGGAAATGCAAATCTACTTTCATTTGCTGTTAAGGTCATAATATGAGCTAGATTAACTCAATCATAATTAATCCATCATAATCATAAATCCCCAAGTATGTTAGTAGTTTAATAGTTTAAAGAAAATGCTTCAAACCAGGCTAAGTATTGTAGATAATATCGACTGGTATGCTTAAAAGTACTCGATATGACCAAAAGTATGTGGACACTTGACCATCACACCTATTTACGGTTCTTCCCCCAAACTGTTGCCACATTGTTGGAAACACATACTGTATAGGTTCTCTTTGTGTACTGTAGATTTACAATTTCACTTCACTGGAACCAAGAGACCCAAAGCTGTTCCAGCACGCCAGTGCCCCTGAGCACAAAGCCAGCTCTGTGAAGACATGATTTGCCGAGGTTGAAGTGAAAGAAATTGCGTGTCCTTCACAGAGCGCTGACCTCAACCCCACTGAAGACCTCTGAGATGAATTGGAACTTCAGCAGCACCACAGGCCTCCTCTCCTCACCCGACACTGGGGTCTGACCTAATGGAAAACCTTTGCAGAAGAGTGGAGATTATTAGAACAGCAAAGGAGGAACTAAATTTGGAATGGGGTGCTCAGGAAGCACGTGTGAGAAGGATGGTGAGGTGTTCACAGGCTTCTGGTCATATAGTGAATAAGTAGCTAAAACTTACATAACTAACTAATCTAATCAACACCAATTGTTTATTTTGTTTTGGGGGTTTTTTGTCTGTTTAAAAAGCCTTTTGCCATAAAGTGGCACTGTTTAAATACTTCTGGAGTATGTTAATCAGTCTCAACTGATGAGCCTTCTTATTTTTGCCCTTACAGTAATTGAATTTCTTTATTCTAACCGCCTACTAAATTTCTCCTTATCCGTTAGGACTGGAGTTTTCCTGATATCGGATTTGTCATGTCTCGTGGCAGCAAAGTTAACTTGATTTTCCCAAAGCGTGTGTAGACACGGGGCAGAAATGTCCGAGTTCATCTCATGACAGCTTGCTGCACAAACACAGACTGATGTGCTGGATTTACACAAGGGCTTTCTCCTTAGAAACACGACAGGACTGTGCGCAAACATCACACATTCGCACAACCCTCTTTCGCGGACCTGACACACAACAGACACGCACAACGATCTGTCTGTTTAAACATCACAGCAAATATGAAAGTCAAGCTGCACTAACATCTGGGAAGAAGAGTGACACCGTGCGTTTTAACGCTTTGAAGACTCTTCCGTCTTCTTTTAACACTTCCGCAGGATCGCTCCCTGGAGCACTGCCACGTCACTTTCATTCCTCGCTTCATCCTCACGCTGATGCCCGCAGAGAGGACGAGGAGAAACTAGAGGACGAAGAGGATCTGAGACTTCTTTATGAGCGATACAACACTAAACCAAACAACCCAAGATTCACTCGCATCCATATAACAAAAAATAAAAGGGTGAGAAATAAAAGCAGGAGAGGAATAAACTGTGTAGGAGAAGAGACTGCTGTCCAAATCAATCATCATCGTGGACAAAGCATCGAGGGCTTTTGACGGATCTAACTGTGGTTCTATTAACCCCGGCTCAGCGTCCGATCTCAATGATGAACTGGAGTTATCTGGGATGAGCAGAACCACAGTTACATATCCACCCAGAGCTCTATTTCAGTCCTCCTAATCCTCTCTCACGTCTCTCCTCGCTACACCTTGCCCTGACCCCAAGATTGGTTCATGGCACACAAGGCCTGTATGGGTTAAAAAATAACATGTGTTTTTCTAATAGGGCAGTATATAACTGGACGGTGTAGAAGGGAGGGAGGAAGGAAGGAGAGTAAAAAAGAAGAGAAAGGAGGGAAGGAAGGGCAAGGAAAGAGAAAGAAAGGGAGGTATGGGGCATGAGAGAGAAAGAGTGAGAGCAGGGAGGAAAGAATGGAGGGGAGTGAAAAAGGAGAGAGAAAGAAAGGAAGGAGGGAAGGAAGGAAAGAGGAAGGCAGAAATGTAGGAGAGTCGGAAGGAGGTGAAGGAAGGATGGAAGGAAGGAAGGAAGGAGAATTAGATTAAAAAAGAGAGAAAAAGAAAGAAAAATAAAGGGCACAAATGAGAGAAAGAAAGAAAGAAAGAAAGAAAGAAAGAAAGAAAGAAAGAAAGAAAGAAAGAAAGAAAGAAAGAAAGAGGACCAAAGGTATAGAGGAGAGAAACAAAGGGATGAACAAAGGTAGCAAGGAAGGAAGGACGGAAGGAAGATAGAGAAATAAGAGAGAAAGGAAGGAAGGAAGCAAGGTAAGGGAAAAGAAAGAAAGAAAGAAAGAAAGAAAGAAAAGTAGGAAATAAGGTAAGGGAAAAGAAAGAAAGAAAGAAAGAAAGAAAGAAAGAAAGAAAGAAAGAAAGAAAAAGAAAGAGGTGAAGGAAGGAAGGAAGGAAGAAAGGAAGGAAGAAAGGAAGGAGGGAAGGAAGGGAGGAAGGAAGATAGAGAAGTAAGAGAGAAAGGTAGGAAGCAAGGTAAGGGAAAAGAAAGAAAGAAAGAAAGAAAGAAAGAAAGAAAGAAAGAAAGAAAGAAAGAAAGAAAGAAAGAAAGAAAGAAAGGGGTGAAGGAAGGAAGGAGAAAGAGAGATAAAAAGAGAAAGAAAAAGATAGGAGACAGAAATGAGAGAGAGAAAGAAAGGAAGAAAGAAAGAAAGCGGTGGGTGTCCCTACCTGGCACGGTGACCCGGGCGGCGCGGCTGATGATGGTGCCCAGGTTGTCGATGGAGGCCACACACTGATACACGCCCTCGTCTGGCTTGTTCTGAGCAGAGTGCTCCACGGTGCTGATGAACAGAGAGCCGTCGGGAAGGAGTCGCCTGCGCTCGTCTGCCGCCAGGTTGAGGAACGTGCCGTCTTTCTTCCACTCCACCCTCACCGGATTCTCGCTCACCACCGAGCAGCTCAACATGGCGGACAAACCCCGCACAGCTAACACGTCCACTGGCTCCACCGAGAAGCGTAGCAGGGTGAACGGCCTCACCGCCGAACCTGACCAAGCAGAACAGCGCACAGGAAGAAGAGCAGACATGAGGAAAAAACGAGGACAGAGCTGCAAGAACACAGTCTGCATATCCAAATTCCCTGGAAATACATCTGTAGCTCCTTGAAGCGAATGTAGAAATGCCGTAATTACACAAACTGATCAGAAATTAGTCAAAAAGTCAAAGGTTAAGGTTAACAGTTCGCACTGAGGAAACGCTGAGCTTCCACATGGACGCATTTTCTGTGGGATGCTATACGTTAACGCTATTACATTAGATTTGTTGCATAACTGAAAGAAGAAGGAAAAAGCAGGGGTGGGATGATAATCAGACCAATTATCTGTATCAGCGAGGTGGCGCAAAAACAATTACAGCAAAATGCTTTGTGATGGAACACACAAGCCGTTTCATTTCTTCATTACTGCGTCTCCATTTCTGGCTCGGGTGACGCGTCGCACAAATAACAGGCTCGCTTATCTTTTCGTTTACTCCTTCAACTCGGTCATCTGACATATAATTAAAGGGATTTCATTTTCCTGCAGGATATTTTTAACTCTGTTTTTCCTCAACAAGGTCTCGGATGCACAGCTACACCCAAGATTCAGAGCAAGAACACTTCAAAGTCTCTTAAAAACCTCTACAGAATCCGTCAATATGACAGAAGAATTCTCCCCTTCTTCTACACCTCCCCCCCTCTTAGTGCGGATCATTAAAGATCTGAGGAAGTCGTGAAAACGCCACACACACACACACACATGCACACTGTTTGGAATATTTTAACAGGCAGCCTTTTGGCGCAGAGATTGCTCTCGGATTTCGACGAACCTATACCGCCGATAGGGATTTTCCATTAAAACCCTTTTAAGCCAAGACTAGGATTGATCTCTGTGTGGAACAGCATACCTAAGCTCTGCAAATGTTGGGGGGGGGGAGATTCGGGAACTGCTTTGTGTGCCGGTCTGTGTGGGATCAGTAGAGCAAATATCTTAAATTGATCTAGACATGCAAGCTGGGAATTTTCTAACCGGCTTAAATAGAGACGAAAAACAAGCAGGCTTAAGTGAATTCCTCTAAAAAAAATTTTTTTAAAAACCCTTGAGAAATCTTTTCAGCGCAACAAAAGTGCAGTGGTAACCCTTGTTGGGAAGGATGTCGTTACTTTTCAATCTGGTAACAGAAAAAAAAAAAGTGGGGAATCCCACCACGGTGGAGTAGATGGTTGTGGGGGGTAGTCCGGGGTGTGGTCGAGCAGCAGTTTGTGAATGGAAGGTGGAGTCGGGAGAATGAGTGCTAAGGATCGGCCTGCACCTGGGAGTGATTTACTAGCAAGAGCTTTGTGGAGCTTGAGCAGCTTTGAGGAGATAAAGAGGGGAGATGACGGAGCCAAATGAGAGCCGCGCAACGAGAGCTGACCTGTTGGCACGTGTTACAAAAAAAGTGACGCTTGGAAACCATATGTGGTGACAAAACAGCATTAATTAAGCCGACTTTTTGGCAAGACTGCCTCCCGTTTCCTTGTTCCCATCTGAACCGATGTGTGTCACACTTGGATGGCGAACAAATCGATGTACGAACTAAATTCCCAAACAGATTTTGTACCGACCGATGAACAAAGCCTCGACTGACGTACAGACAGCCAACCCACGCTTCACGGGACAAACACTCAGTTCCAGTCAAGCACTCGTGGTGTGAACGTGTTCAATGCTATTTTTCATTGTGTTTCTCTGCATTTTTGCTCTATAAGCTTCATTATTGGTCCCAGGAAAGTGGAAATGGTAGTGAGAGTAAGAAGCCTAAGTGTATAACAGTTGAAATAAAGAAAGAAAGAATCACAAAACATGAGACCCGCCACCATATCCCTCCGCCACCGTCCACCTACGCCAGCAGCTACGTATCCACCGCAAAGGTAACATGCATTAAAATCATCTGTTTATTTCATTTAGGATTATTTTCCTATAATTAAGGTGATTTAAATTTTATTCTATGTTTTATTGTTACACATAAACCCATAATACACTTTAAAAACATGTTTTTGGGGCTGAAACACATTCATTGTATTTACATTCATTTCAATGGGAAAAACTGATTCAGGTCACAAACAAATCGGGTCACGAACAGAGAGTGAAGAGGGTCTCGGAACGAATTAAGTTCGTGAATCGAGGTCCCTCTGTAATAGGGTGAGTCAGCAACTGTGAAACCCCTGGATGGTGGTGATCACACTAGGTTCCACTTCTGTCAGCCAGGAACAAGGATATGAGGCGATCGTGGGGTATAGACTCACCCACAGTGGAGAGCTGAAGACTGGAAAATGACCAGATGATTTTATTTCTTATCTTCAACTGTCCAGTTTCGCTGAACGTCTGCCCATGGTCACCTCAGCTTCCTGTTCTTAGCAAACAGGGGTGGAACCTGATGTGGTTTTCTACTCTTGTAACTCATCCATCTCAATGTTCCAAGTTTTGAGCTTGCTGAGATGCTTTTCTGCTCACCACGGTTTGCAAAGAGTGATTATCTGAGTTACTGTATCCTTCCTGGCAGGTCATATTTCTCTGACTTGTCATATCAACGAGATATTTCCATCCACAGAATTCTCTCTCACTCAGTGTTGTTTTTTTGTTTGTTTGTTGAAAATATCCCAGGGGATCCGCAGTTTCTAAAACACTCAAACCAACCCATCTGACACCAACCACCCCATCACGGTTAAAGATCCCAGAGATCACAGTTTTTCTTCATTCTGATATTTGATGTGAACGTTAACTGACGCTCATGACCTAGTTCAGTGTGATTGCATGCACTGTGCTGCTGCCACATGACTGGGTGATCTGAGAACTGCAGGAAATGTGTAGTCGTGCAGACTTTCCTAATAACATGGACAGTGAGTGTCTATAAAAGTGTACATATAACATTTTCCATATAATCTCATCACATTTTCATAGATTCAATATAAAGTACCAACTAGGTGATCCAGTTTGTCATTGGCTACATTCAAAAGTACATATCTCCTTTCAAAATCTTACATCAAACAGTATGCCATGTACTGGACTCGTGGTGGGGCGGCATGGTGATGCAGTGGTTCTCAATGTTGCCTCATAGCAAGAAATTTCCGGGTTTGAACCTGCCAATCAAGTGGTTCCTATCTGTGTGGCGTTTGCATGGTCTCCTTGGGTATATGTGGGTTTCCTCCAGATGCTCCGGTTTCCTCCCACAGTCCCAAGACATATAAATTAGGTCAATTGGTTGCTCTAAATTGCCCATACGTGTTGAAGGGTGTTGTTTGTCTCGGCGATAGTCCTGTGATAGATTGGCGACGTGCCCAGGATGTAAGACAGTTTGCCTGGACATCTCAGGAACACATAAGCCTCATGGCTTCCTCTTTCGCTTCTAATCAGTAGATTTGCTAAGATGCTAAATGCTCTCTCATTTACCACACAGCTTCTCCTCCCATGAAGCAGCATGAGGGCCATCACGAGATTCCTGTGACTGTAAATCCTGATTACCCACTACATGCATGGAGCTGGCCTGGTGGCAGAGCATATGGCTTTGGAAAGGCTATATTTCACACACAGGGGACAGGCCAATCTATCCAGGGCCAGCTCTGATGGTGCAGTAAGGGATATGGCTGTGCATCCTTGACCCCGGAGGAGCGAGACAGCTAGAAAATAAGGCTGTCAGCTTGATGAGTATGAGCCGTTGCTCTCTGTCCACATGCTCGAAAGTAAAAAATATCCACTTTAGAAACAGCTTCAGTCAGCTCAACCTCACACGACCAATAGGAGAACATTGCAGGAAGTTGAATACTAGCGAAGGACAAAGAGCATGGGGAGAGTGAGAGATGGACGGCGGGAGACACAGAGAGATACTCTAGCCATGTTAAACAGTGAGCATACGTGTTTTAGGCAACACGTCATATGACATATGTATCATTTGTTCAAATGGAGATAGCTAATTGTAAAAAAAAAACAAAAAAACAAAAAAAAAACCATGGGCAAAAATGATACAGGTAAACTCTCAGAGAAGCTGGTACGGTAAAGCTCTGACTCACCAAATCAACTTCATCCTAAGAATTTGCATTCACTGTCCACTTTAATAGGAACATCTAGACACCTGTTCGTTCATGCACATATCCAGTCAGCCAATCATGTGGCAGCAACGCAACGCAGATATCACGCAGATAAAAATAAAGAGCTTTGCTTTATATTCGTATCAAACGTACAAATGGGGGAAAATGTGAGCTCTATGACTTTAACCATGTTTTTCATTGGTTTGCAAGGAGAGCTGAAAAAAAAAGTCTCAACTTAGCATGTCCATTAGCAGCAAAAAGGACCAGGCAGCCAATCATATGGGTTTATGTGGCTTGGGCCTCATCATGAATCTCATTCATGGCCAAACACAGGACACACACAAACGAAAGGTGGCCATTTTGGCAAAGGCAATTATTTTCAGTCGTATTAGAACATTTCCTTAAATATGGGGAGACCCATAAAGCTGAAACAGATGTACAATGAAACCTTTCAAACACGAATCTGATTTTAAATCTGACATAAATGACAAATAATCTGTAGCTTTTGGCTCCGATAATCCTGAGTGTTCCTCCAGTAACGAAGCCAAGTGATCCATGTGGAAGAATCTGGCAGATAGATATAGATATTACTACTAAGAACCAAATGTGCAATGCAATGCTGCGTAACGTTTATTGCATAAATCAATGATGCAATCATTAAACTGGACAGTATATGGCCAAAAGTATGTGGTATGGAACACCCTATTGTACTGCTTACAAATGTTAGTAGTGATATGTGTTAATATTTCACTCATATTTATGTTTAAGCGGTAGTGGAGCCAACAATCTGGAAACAACCAGAAAATACGCAAGAACTCGTGTTGTGGTCGAGTCCGTAAGTTGCCAATGCCTTCTGCACCCGGGAACCCAAGTGAGTCAAATTAGGGGTGGTATACATTCTCTCCCCTGTCTATCACAGCAACACTAAGCACTCGAGAGCTCACGTATGTGGAAGAGGGCCGATAGGGCTTTCCTCAATGTTACATTACCTGTGGGCATCAGTTTTGAAAGAAGTAGATACTAGAGAGTTGACTGGTGGGTGGGAATTGGCAGATGGCCAAATTTGGGAGAAAACTGAGGATTTTTGTTAAAGGAAAAGAAAATGTACAAAGAAACAAACAGGTAAAAAAAAAACATTTTCCTCTGCACTCTGCCTTTGTAAAGTTCACAGTAACAAACCAAGCATGACTCCATCTTTCATGCAAACATCATTTCCTCCAACTTCTTTATTCTCAAGAAGAAATGGTGTTAAACAATTAAAGGACAAAAAAAAAAAAAGAAGAAAGGTGGCTTTGCTTTCATTTACCCTGAGCCCAGAGCATCTGAAACCAGAGCTTGGTTCAAACACATACAACTAGTCCAGCCTCGGGGCATGCAGGAATCTAACTGTGAACCAACAGGTCAGAAATGTCCCGTTGTCCAAATAATGTGAGCCTGATTGGAGGCCATTACACTGAATTACACCACCACTTTGTGTGTACCCTGTGTGTTTGTGAAAGCCATGGACTGGAAAAGTCCCTCATGCAGCAGGGGCTTTGTGAGTTGCTGAGCTAAATGTGCAACATATTCCACCAGTACCAGTGAAAATGGTTCAGGAGGGAATTAAACCAAGCGTAATCCATTTCCATCAGGCCAGTCTGACAGATACAGTGCTGTTAAAATGCACAGACCTGTCCCAGGAGAACTGGATCTCTACTGAGGGAAACAGCTGCTAATGAGCTGGAGAAAGAGTTTCCAGACTGAGAAGTACATCTATCTACAACTGTGATGACTGACATATGGCCAGTCACATAAAAAAAAAATAAAAAAAATAATAATAATAATAAAAGAAGAAGAAAGCTTCACTTTAAATAAATAATCTATCAAACCCAAACATAAAAGCAGAACCCAGCCATGCCACATCCTTCATGCTAAAATAAATAACTCCCTGACGCAATTCCTATTATCCGTTTTAGTACTGAGTACACGACGTTTTCCTAGTTTGTCTTTTCTTTTGATTTCTTTGAATCACCTGTTACTTGTTTTGTTGCATTTGAGTATTCATAATTACTTTAGGTCATCTGAGCTTGGGTAAACGCCTGTGCGGTGTTTCACATGTTCACCCAGGGTTCCCAGGATAGTCTCTGAAACCACTGCACTACAAGGTTCATTCATATTCAATCTGATCCTTTACACTATGCATGAAATACAATACCCTGTGGTAACTGTGGTTATTAGCTCTGTGGGTACTGATTGGATTTCAAATCCAAACACCACCAAGCTGTCCCTGTCAGGTTTTTGAGAAAGAATCTGAACCCAAGACTGCCCAGTTGTATCCTGTCTAACGTTAAAAGTAAATGCAAACATGCTAAATCAGAGCAAAGTTCACAAGATTTCACTGATCAATGGACTGTTCATGTTTTTTTCAAAACTGGCCATAATGAAAGCCAAATCTGCATAACCTGATCCTATAAAGCTGCTCTGCCATAGTAGCCAAGTTGCTGGAGATCCCTCACAGAAGTACTCCGACTCACTTGGAGTCGCTCTGCAACATCAGCGGCCTTACAGCGGAGATTTTTTTTTTCAACAATCTACTCGACAGTCTGCACACACCTGTCAGAGGGCCCAGGTCGACCTGAGCGGGATGCTGCTGATTCCTTTCCTTTGATTTTGAATTGTACAATCACTCTGTTGACTGTGTACAAGAGGAATCCCAAGGTTTTGTGCAATCATACGCTGGCTAAGTCCACCCTCAGACTGACCCACAATATGCCCTCTTTGAAAATCAACACAACTCTTTTGTTTCTGATGTTCGCCGCAAGGCTAGTTGCTCTAAACTATTAATATACTGTAACCTGAAATGAAAAATAATCATCTATTAGCAAGTTTAAAGCACCAGGTAGTGTCTGCATAGATAAACGTAATGGGGAATGTCACGGGTACTGGCAACCCGCAGGGATTTCCGAACTCTATCTCCCAGGAACACCCGCGTCATCATAACATGGTGGAGAGACTCCGACATTCTACGTCACCCGAGTACTGATTCACCACAGGTGTTTTAGATTTTGAAAGACTATATAACACACACACACACACACACACACACACACACACACACACACACACACACACACACACACACATGCTCTGCGAAGCATTTGTATTGCCCCTGTGCAATCTCTTGCCAAGCCTTTGAATTTACCTGCCTGTTATTCCGTGTATGATCTGTTTTGCCCTTTGGTTTTCTGTCTCTTGCCTAACCCTTTGATATTCTCGACGCCGGTTCTTGACTTCTGCATTGCCCTTAGGATTTCGTGTTTTGCCTAGCCCAGTCTGTTCTGTTCGTCTGTTCGATTACCTCTGCCTGCCTTGACCACGTCTTTTGCCTTGCCCCTTTGTACTTCTGCCTAGTTATAATAAACTGTTGTACTGCACATGCATCCAGCTCCTAGCGTCTCTTACAGGGAATGTGTTTTTACTTAGGGCAGGGGGTAGCTCAGGGGGTTAAGACGTTGGACTACTGATCGGAAGGTCGGGAGTTCAAGTCCAAGCACCGCCAAACTGCCACTGCTGGGCCCTTGAGCAAGGCCCTCAACCTCGAAATGCTCAGTTGTGTAAATGAGATAAATGTAAGTCGCTCTGGATAAGGGCATCTACCAAAGGACTGTAATGTAATGTAATGTGTAGTTTGTCTCGTGTGTGTGCTGCAGATGCAAATATTGTTGCTTGAGGACATGCACTGTCCAGTCTTTATAGCTATGACTGGAAAGGATAGTAGCTGTATACCCTCCATATGGACAAAAGTAAAAATGTGGACACGCTACATGTTATATTACCCGGCTCATGGCCTTCATGCACAGCCATTGCTAACAGGTACAGCACATAGCCATGCAATCTTCAAATACAAACTGTAGCATCTGTCACCCTGTCACTCCCTACAGAGTTCCAAACCGCCTCTGAATGCAACATCAGCACAAGAACTGTGTGCTGGGGGCTTCACAAAATGGGTTTCAATGGCCAGGCCAAGCCAAGCCAAGCATCAGCTGGAGTGGTTTAAAGCCTTGGCGGTTTGGTGGATCCCAGGAGAATGCTGGAGCTCCTGTTAAAGCACGATGCTTCACAAACAAAGCAAGCTCCATCATGACTCCATGGTCAAGTGACCCACACAACTGCCTGAACTGACGAATGTTCCTTTGTCTGAATGGGCACAAATTCCCATAGACAATCCAAAATCTTGCAGAAAGACCAAAAGAGCAGAGGCTATTATAGCAGCAAAAAAGGGGGCCAATGTCATATTAAAGCCCATGGATTTGAAATGGGATTTCCATCCAGCTCATATTGATGTGGTTGTCAGGGTTCAGGTGCTTTGCCCATATACTGTAGGTATTAAAGCCAAATAATTAAACCCAAACTGAAATATGCACTAATCAGTATGCAATCTGAAAGAGTCATTTAAATGTTAGCTTTGTTGGCACATTAGTGAAACTACCCAAGTGTACTACAACCAATGTACAGTCCCTAGAGGCATCCCGGAAACTTGGTATTCCCTCCCGAGCTCAATTTTTCCTTACAACATTTATTTCCCCATTTAATGACAAGTTATATATGACAGGATAAGGTGAAACCATTTTGTTTTTATAAGTTTTTCCTTAATTGAGTGAGTGGAGAACTGAAGAACCAGCAAAACTGAAGAGCAAGAATTGGTCTGAGCAATAATCCAAGCCAGTTGTTTGGATCGGGTACTTTACCACATCGGAACTAATTTGCACTTCAAATTCGCTTCAGATATTTCTTCATGTGCCGTTGCTTTTGTTACTGAAATCACAGCTTCCTGTCATGGACTTGCATACAAAACCGTTGATTGCCTTTCACTTGCTACGATGAATGTAGGGATGTAGGGGTATCAAGTAAAAAAAATAAAAAAGCACCTGCTGAAATGCTTCATCACTTAAACTGGATCAAACAGGTGGGTCATATGCGGCTCTGCTGACCTGCTTGTGCAGCAGGAATGTTATGAGACTTTGAGTTCAAGTAGAACAATTCAGCATGACACTGAAGAGGGCCCATTTCAGCCTTTTCACTCCGGCACCATTCACGACGAGGGAAGCAACAGTTTATGCACTAGCGCTGTGAGTGCGATGTGGTGGTGGTGGTGGGAGGTTCGGGGGACGCCCCGGGGCCTCTAGGGTTACCATGGAGAGATTTTCTCCACGCTCTTCATGAGCAGCAGGAGGGGGAAGTCATTTCACAATAGTGCTATTGAAGAAGCAGCAAGTGGATATGGGGCGAGACTTTTCCCATTAATCATATAAAAGATAAGGCCTCAATGATATCCCATGCAAGAGCCGATGAGTTACGAAAGTTCACACGGGTCATTTGAGGTCTCGCCAGTTTTATTTCCTGTTTATTTGGTGGCATGTTAAACTAATATCATCATGGCTTAGTCTTAAATCTGTGTGTGAATGAGTGCGAGGGTGCGAATCGGTCCCCACCCCTTACCTCAGCAAAAAACATTCACCTTCTTTCAACTAGACCTTCTGTAACTTCAGCCCTCACCAGAACACACTGCGTTTAATCCTGAATCCCCATTTTTCCCCTCCCTAACCAACAGTTCTCACACATCCCTGTTCTTAAGTGAAAGAGGCCAGTGCAGTCTAGCAGACAAACCTCATGCTCATGCTCAAGAGCCGAGCAGGAAATTGATTTTAGATGTCATTAGCTCGCCCTTCTGACAGGGAGGGGGGAGAAAAAGCCACAAAAACCCTGAACATCAGAGCAAAACAGCCCTCACCTGCAATAATTCTCTGCTCATTTGGACATAGGCAAAGCTGCAACAAGGAAAGGGAAGATAATGATGATAAATAATAGTCCAGAATCCAATTAATCTCCCTGAGATTCCTCCTCGGGGAAGGCGACAGCATCAACGAAATCTCTCCTCCACCCGAGCCATGTGCGCAGCAGGACCTTCCTGGTGACAATACGCAGAACAAAACGTCTAATTCTGCTGTCGGCTCCGACGTGCATTAAATTTTCTTCCAGGAACAGAGACGGAGAGCCCTGATTACACGCACAGTGTCTGATCTGACTGGTGTAAAAGGTTTGATCGGTACATTACAGCCGTAGAAAATATCCTTCTCATGGCTTATGGCCTCTTTGAAAGTTGGAAAGTCGCCCTGTTTACCTTTATGTAAATGATGTATGTGAAAGATCAGCAGGCTGTTTGTATTAGCGCTGATTTAGTGTGTGGTTTAAAAAAAAAAAAAGAGGTTCATGAGCTCCAAGAGTTGCTCAGGATTTCCACAATTACTTACCTATAAAGCATGAAATGGTGTTCGGTATTGTGTGGGGATCATGAGCCGGGTAACTGTTTCAGGTAATACAATTACATGGGACTTTGACCACAACACGAAATGGGACATCCATGTAACGAGGCTTGCAAATGCTAACTGAACTAATAGCTTGTTGGCCTGCACTGCTGCATGGTATTACCCATGAGGCGGCAGCGTCCTGGCTTGATGGAAAAAAAGAAATTTTCTCACAGGAAGGATAAATATACACCACGTACCATCACGAATCACCAAGCACACCATAAATCTCTCAATGTAAACATATTTAATGTGTTTCGGGGTGGATTTTTTTTTTTTTTTTTTGTTCCTTTAAAACCAAAACCGGTTATTATGGCAGTGTTAGTAAAACAGCCCTTGACAAAAATGCCTTTCTAGACATTTTTATGTGAAGCAAGTCTGCACTGAAATGTCTTTTCTCGAAATAGACACCGATTCTTATATAGCAAGAAAATATTTTAAACCCACATTCACAAGGGAAGTACACGCATGGAATGCTGGAGCATGAGATCAATGTTACGAGGCCAACTACTAGAAAAACACACTACAGTACGATGGTGCAGAGTAAAAAAGTAAAATATTACCCCAAGCGGGGGGGGAATCCGACGGAGAACTGGCTTAAAGAAAGTTTCAGCTGCTGTGAAGAGTACAAGTGGCTGGCGTTTAAGCCAAACAAACAAACAAACAAACAAACAAATAAATAGAAATAGAAAAAAAAGTCTTTCTTAAACCCTTATTGGTCTTAACACTCAAGAACACATGGGATGGTGTCTCTGGGGCAAAACCATGAATTGAAGCTAATTTACAGTGCAACAGTCCGGACCACATGTTTACTGCCACACATCATGGCCTAAGTGAGAGGATTAAAAAAAAAAAAAAAAAAAAAAAAAACAATACAGGAGGCCCTCGGGTTACAACAGTCTCGACATACGACGTTTCGGGTTGACGACGCTCGCTCCCAAAAAAACGTAAAAAAAATTTAGACTTTTCGGTTTATGGCGTTAGCGTCGTACTTACGGACTACAGGGGTGAACTACTTTGCGCTCAGCAGAAGAATACGCAGTAACGTGGCGTATGAGTGAAGAAGTCGGCGAAGTTGACTGTAAAACAAAAGCGCAAGTATTCCGTTTGTGTTGCTTTGTTTGGCGACTTTTTGGCTTTTATCATGGCTCCTAAACGAAAGTCAGAGTCTTCAGATGGTCGTGCTTCAACAAAGAGGAAAGCCATCAGGATGGAAGTGAAATTCGACATTGTAAAGAGATCAGAAAAGGGAGAAACAGCCATGGATATCGGATGTCAGTGTTTCTGTTTTGTTCGGTTAGTTGTGTTTTTTGTTCTAGGTGATGATTGTACAACTGTGTTAGGATCGGGAAGTGACTTGGGCTAGGGTGTGTTTTGTCTTACACCAAAATTCTGCTTACATCACCGTTGTAGGAACGGACCTGTGTCGTAACCTGAGGACCCCCGGTACTTTTGAACATTCAGTTCACTAAAACTCACTGCACACCTTAGACTATTCTCCAAAATATGGAAAATTCATGCAGCAAACCAAGCTCAGATCTACGCCGGAAGTTCTCAGTTTGACGAGTTTGCCCGGTGTCCACGAGTCTGCTTGACAAAATGGAGAAAGAGGACCGTGCTGCCATTACCCAGGAACAAAGCTGGTCTACTGTCGTCATGGCAACCCTCTTAATTGTGACGGGCATTTCTGAGCAACCAATCACGTCTTCTCGCAGGAGCAGAACCCACCCCTGTACCGAATGCACCGCCTTGGGCAGGTACGCTCTGTCAGAGAGACAAATGGGATCATGAAGGCCTGGAGTGCCGGGTTTGACAGGGCTGGTGTCGTATCCCAGGATCCCCTGCCATGCCTGCAACAGTGGGAGTTCCCTGTGACAGACAGGCTCTGGGTGGAGAACCCTGAGGTGGTCTAGCTCCTGTGCCCAGGTGGGCTGTTTGTAACTGGGAAAGAATGTGTGCGTGACGGGGGGAGATGGACGATATGTCTGAATTGTGTGCACGAGGTGCACAGCGATGTGTGTAAAAAGTGCGTCTCACCGAGAGAGACAACAGAGACGACATGAGTGTGACAAAGATGAGCTGTGTGTGTGGGTTTGTGTATGTGTGGGGGGTGTGTGTGTGATTATATGCATACTAAGCATATTGCGTAGACATATTGCCTCTCCCGGCTATGTGTGTGAATCAGAGAGACAACAAATATATATATGATGTTACGCCGGTAGCCATGAGCCCATTCAGAGCTGGTTTTTAACGTCTGTGATCTCAAGTGATCCAATCACAAGCTGACTGTAGGCAGGTTTCTGTTGCAGTTTAGTGTAAAACAGAAGCGATATTTAAAAAAAAAATTTTGATAAAACACAATTGTGAATGGTTTATGTGCTTAAAGCTCGTGATAGCTCTTACAGAGTGCTCTTATTGTCCGGAAGGTAGCGTTTCCATTTCCTCACATCATGCCATGTGATCTACATGTGAAAAATATGCTTTAATTTTGCAAAACATTGTTTTTTTGTTTTTGTGATATCTGACAGATTCTTGAAATTCATGTTTTTCCATTACAGGTGCTCCCCTAGTTACGATGGCCCTGCTTACGATTTGTTGACGTTATGATGATGATGGTGATCTGCTAAAAACTGTAAAACATATTCGTCTTCGTCTTCTGCCGCTTAATCCTGTTCAGGGTCGCGGGGGAAAGCTGGCGCCAATCCCAGCTGACATCGGG
>JAQLOM010000012.1:15962156-15973840 GCA_030068315.1 Chrysichthys thysi | reverse complement strand
CTGAGCTGACTGTATGTTAAATATGTTGACTGTGAGTATGTTGACTGGGCTGACTGTATGTTAAATATGTTGACTGTGAGTATGTTGACTGTATGTTAAGTATGTTGACTGTGAGTATGTTGACTGCGCTGACTGTATGTTAAATATGTTGACTGTATGTTGACTGAGCTGACTGTATGTTAAATATGTTGACTGTGAGTATGTTGACTGTGCTGACTGTATGTTAAATATGTTGACTGTGAGTATGTTGACTGTGCTGATTGTATGTTAAATATGTTGACTGTGAGTATGTTGACTGTATGTTAAATATGTTGACTGTGAGTATGTTGACTACGTTAAATATGTTGACTGAGTACATTGACTGTGTTGACTGTATGTTAAATATGTTGACTGTGAGTATGTTGACTGTATGTTAAATATGTTGACTGTGAGTATGTTGACTGTGTTGACTATGTTAAATATGTTGACTGAGTACATTGACTGTGTTGACTGTATGTTAAATATGTTGACTGTGAGTATGTTGACTGTGTTGACTGTTTGTTAAATTGGTTGGTTGGGAGTATGTTGACTGTGAGTAAGTTGACTGTGAGTATGTTGACTGTGTCTCCAGCAAATGTATGAGTTATCCTGAAGAGACAAGCACTCATGCTGTAGCACCATAACTACAAATTGTTTCATACAGTTCAAACATGTTTATCAGCTATCCAATCAAATTACATCATTACAATCTTGATTGAAGGCCATTATTTAGCAATGTGCATCTACCGCAAGCTCATATATCTGTTTATGGTTACCAAAGACATACGTCTGCTGGTAGGCCTGCAAATGCAGGAAGTTGAATAATGTCTCAAAAAAGTTTGTAATCACCCACCCATCACAACCACATATGATGCTGAAGGCATTTCAATAGAGATTTTAGAGCATGTTGATTGTGCGCATTCTCCTACAAAAGCATTCGTGAGGTCAGGCAGTGATGTTGTGGCATTAGGAGAGGAGGCCTGCCATGCGGTCAGCTTCCCCATGTGTCCCAGCAGTTATCAGTGGGGTTGAGGTCAGGGCTCTGTGCAGGTCACTCAACTACTTCCACTCCAAATCATATCTTTATAAAACTCATTGCCATTGTCATACTGGAACATGTTTGGCCCCATAGTTCCAGTGAATGGAAGGCTCAATCCTATGGCATACAAAGAGGTTTTAGACAATTCTGAACTCCCAACTTTGTGGCAACAATATGGTGAAGGCCCATATATGGGGGTGAAGGCCAGGTGACCACACACTTTTGGCCATATAGTGTAATTGGCATGTGGAGGATGAGGACAAAACTCAAAAAACTCATGTGTTATGAGGCATTTGTGCAAAGCGCTGGGAGGAGGCTAGCCTCCATCTTTTATTAAACAAGGCACCGGGTTCAACTATAGTACAGGGACGTCTCATTCTGAGCAGCAGTAAAGCCTTAGAGGACTGCCTTGATTTCTGTCTCCTGAAGCCTTAGCAAAGAAGGCCATCAGAACGTGCTTCTTGAAATCCCAGCACGCTATCTGTTCCAGAAATATTTAAAGGTAAAACACAGAAAACAGCAGCTTCCTCCAGCTTTTTTTTTTCCTGATATTGCCTCTTTTTCTTTCCTCAGGCACTCTCTCTTGTTGCTTGTGTCTCTCACCTGTCTGCATCTGCCCTTTCCATTACTGCTTCAGCCACGTCTTCTCCGGCAGACGTGGCTGGCTTTTATCTCCCCACAGCAGCCTTTCTTCACAACCAGCCGGCTTAAAAGCAGAAACCAGTTAAACTCTCAAGGGTGGATAAACCGATTCACAATATCAGCCAGATATGGCTCAGTGGAGCAAAGTTAGAAACATCTTTGTTAATCATTTGGCTTTTGCTTAATCTTAGTACTGATGACAAACCTGCAGCTGGAAATGCAAGTTTATTGCAATTTTATTCTACAATGACACGAGGAAGCAGTTGATTTCAATTCAATTCAATTTTATTTATGTAGCGCTTTTAACAACGGACATTGTCACAAAGCATCTTCACAGTATATAATGTCCAATTAAAGGTTTATTAATCTATAAACATATCTACAAGTGCATATACTTGTACACCTGTGGCGTCGGTGGCAAGGAAAAACTCCCTGAGATGACAAGAGGAAGAAACCTTGAGAGGAACCAGACTCAAAAGGGAACCCATCCTCATCTGGGTGACACCAGATAGTGCCATTGTAACAACCCACATCTACATCCATGCATTATGTGGTCAAAAAGGTTAATTGTGTTGTACCAGTTTCACTATAGTTTAAGAATAGTCTGCTCAGTTTCAACTGAGCTCCAACGGAGCCTCGAGCGCAAGACAATCCCTGGCAATCTAAGTATCAGATTTCAGTATCAGAAGCTTTCACAAAGGATTTTGGAAAAGGACTTGGATATCAAAATGACGTAAATAAAAGTGGCAAAAGGCTGGAATAGCAGGTCATTTAGAAAAAAAAACTGTGCTTTACTTTAATAAGACAAAGTGTCAATAGTGTGTGATTTCAAGGCTTTAGAATACGTACAGTATTGTAATTATCAGGATGGACAAAGATTTAGAAATTCCTTGGCAGGCAGATGCAAACAAATCTCATCACTACTTAGATTAACAAAGTGGTTCATCAGGCTCGATGTGTTCTGGAAATAAATTGACTGTGACATCATGTCAAAGGATGAACATAAACTTGTTTCAGAAGTTCCCCAGAAGTACAAAGGAACCTTAATAAATGCCGTAGCTGATCCAGCAACGGACGACAGATGCAAGCCTAGGGCGCTTTCCTTAAAACTGCACCCTGCTCCTGTTCCTGTCCAATGATGTTCCAGTGGACATAAAGCAGCCCCAAAGCCCCCAAACGACTAAGCAAATTGGTCACGGCCAATGATCCATCACAGTTATCACAGACCTACATAAACACTTGAGTCATTAATCATGGAGCAAACAGCCATAAGGAGGAGGACTTGCTGCAGGTCAGGAGAAAGCCTTAAGGAGTCATTAAATCACCTACAGTACTTTTTCATTACACTGTGTAATTTACAAGAAGGGTGAACGTGATGACACCTTATTGTGATGAATGAAAAAAAAATTATGAGCTCCTGAATATGACCCTCTGATGATCCAGTGGAGAGCTGGACAACTCATGGGGATAATTAACATTGCCATTCGAACAGATAATCAAAAGGCACTTGAAAGCTAGGGAAGGCTTCTAAAAACACAAAAAAGCTCTAATTGCGCACCAAATACCAAATGAACTCAAACTCACTGAACAACCTCTAAGTTAAATGGCGAGACTTCAATCCATAACAAAATGACCGCCCAGTCCGGTAGATCAACTCAGTCTTCGAAAAGCGAAAAAAATTTACGACCTTACATTAACACTACATGACTAAACGTTTGTGAACACCAAAAACACCCATATTACGCTTGTTGAACATCCCATTCCATATTTTGGAGCATGGCTGTGGGGATTTGGGCTCGCTCAACCACAACAGCATTAGTGAGGTCAGGCACTGATGTTGGGAGGGGAGGCCTGGCATGCCATCAGCTTTCCTACGTGTCTCAACAGTGATCAATGCGGTTGAGGTCAGGGCGCTGTACCTTTATAAAACTCACTGCCATGAACATGCTGGAACATGTTTGGGCCCCTTAATTCCACCTAAGGGAAACCTCGATCCTACAGCTTACAAAGATGTTTTAGACAATTCTGAGCTCCCAACTTTGTGGCAACAATATGGTGAAGACCCACATGTGTGTGAAGGTCAGGTGACCACATACCTTTGGCCAGATAGTGTAATTGACCTGTGGAGGATGAGGACGAAACTCAAAAAACTCATGCATTATGAGGGGTTTGTGCAAAGCTTTGGGATGAGGCTAGCCTCCTGAAGCCTTAGCAAAGAAGGCCATCAGAACGTGGTTCTGGAAATCCCAACACACTATCTGTTCCAAAAATATTTAAAGGTGAACACAGAAAACAGTAGCTTCCTCCAGCTTTTTTCCTGATGGAACAGATAGAAGTCTGTAGAGGTGTTGATTGTTTCAGTGTTCAGTGAGGCTGAGGTCAGGGCTCTGTGCAGGACACGTGGGTTTCCATTTCAATCTTGACGATCCATGTCTTCATGAGGCGTGCTTTTTGTGTCATGCTGAAACAGGTCTGGGCCTCTTAGTTCCAGGGAAGGGAAATTGTAAAGCTACAGCATGCCACAACATTCTAGACAAGTGCATGCTTCCAGCTCTGCTTAAGGAACACATATGGATGTGCCAGTCAGGTGACCACAAATTTTTGGCCATACAGTGTATGTTATGGTGGAAACACAATGAACAACCATAGGAAAGACCTGTTTTTTATTTAGGCTTCTTCACCTCCATTCTCTAAAACACACACACGCACACGGCCATCCAAATATATTTACTCAGGGAGATTAGGCAACAGCCAGGGCTTTGTAATTGCTTCCTGAATAACACATAATAGTTTCCCCTCAGGAGGCCTTATCAATACAGTCCACTGTCGCTCAAAGTACAAGCCATGGTGCTGAAGACCAGTGAGATTCAAAACACGTACGCAGACTGAGGATACCTCATTTTAATAATCAGGTACATGGAAAAGTTAATGAAGGGATACACTGCATTTAATGTAAATGTAGATAAAAGCTTCAGTCCCTCAAATTAAACACCACCCTCCTTTTAGTGGGGGCACACACGTGGCACACAACTGAAGAAATAATCAACCAAAATAATCACTTTAGAAATGCACAGCAGAGACTTTACTGAATGTCAGCTCAATATTTCAGCCCGTAGCCCTACCGCAGCAGTGTGCGCTCTGGAGTTGGTTAAAATTCAAACGCTACCTACTACAGAGCTTTTAAAAAGGCTACAAGCACATCGATCTGTCAGCAGGATGCCTGAAAATCTTATTGACATTGCATGGTTATAATAATCTGAAGGTCAATATGTACATTTCCAGGTTAGGCTTACTAAACCAGTGGAAAGAAAACACAGAAATGAAAGCTTTGGTGTAAAATGCGATGTGTCTCTGGGGAGGGGTGATGCACCACATGTGGAGGAAAGGTACCTCAGTTGTCTCAATTGTTGCTTGAAGGTCCACTATGTAGGATTTGGGGGGGCGGTCTATTAGCGGAAATGGAATATAATAGACTTTTGTGTGCTTTCATTAGTGTATACACTATGGGCAGGGGGTAGCTCAGGGGGTTAAGACGTTGGCCTACTGATCAGAAGGTTGGGAGCTCAAATCTAAGCACCGCCAAGCTGCCACTGCTGGGCCCTTGAGCAAGACCCTTAACCCGCAACTGCTCAGTTGTATAAATGCGATAAATGTAAGTCGCTCTGGATAAGAGCATCTGCCAAATGACAATAATGTAATAATGTACAATTACCTGCAACTAGGAATCTTTGTGTTTTCATATGCTTAGAATGAGCCCTTTATATCTACATAGAGAGTGGGTCCACCTCAACGGAGCCGCCATGTTGCACCGCTACAGTAGCCCAGAGTGGATAAAAACCTCTAGAGTTTTTCTTCTATGTTTCATGTTTTATCAAGTGGCAGTCTGGAAGGAAGATGAAGTAAAATAAAGAAGAGGAATCAGTTTTAGTCGGTGCGGGCTAACAAGTTTAAAACCCCAAATTTGGAAAAATACTTATTATTTATCACAGAAAAAAGCAAGGGAGTGTGAATATACACAGACAGCTCAAAAGTAAATAGACACCATAATGGGTTTTTTTTTGTTTCTAGAAACTTCCTTCAAGCAGCTCTGCCACAGTAGTCAAGTTGATGGAGATCCCTCACAGAAGTACTCCGACTCACTTGGAGTCGCTCAGTGGCCTTACAACGGGGATTTTTTTCACCAATCCGCTCAACAGTCTGAAGACACTTGTCAGAGAGCCCAGGTCGACCTGAGTGGGATGCTGTTGATTCCTTTCCTTTGCTTTTGAATTGTACAATCACTCTGTTGAATGTGGCAAGAGGAATCCCAAGATTTTGTACAATCATACACTGGCTATGTTCACCCTCAGACTGACCCACAATACAAACTCTTTGAAAATCACACAACTCTTTTGCTTCTGGCGTTCGCCGCATGGCTAGTTGCTCTAAACAATTAATATCCTGTATCCTGAAATGAAAGATAATCATATATTAAAAGGTTTGAAGCAACAGGTGGTGTGCGCATAAATAAAACATAATGAGGGGGGTCTATTTACTTTTGAGATGTCTGTGTAAGTACTTCCATGTGCTCTACAGGAACCTTGACTGCCACCACCGTATGTTCTAATACGCTCCTGGAAAGGGAGCATTAAGGGAGGAGCATTCAAGTCAGTGCAATCAACTGGATCCTTCATAGTGGACTCGAGACGTGTCTTTTGATACACCTCGATGGTGCTGCTCCCTGCATCAACATGCTGCCAGATGCTGCTTTTCTTCTTCATATTTTCTCCCTGATTTCATGTCGGTGTTGAGCCTTACGAATGCCAGAATAATGATTTCAGCACTCAAATAATAGAAGACTAAAAGTGCCGTTCACACAGTGCCATGGCTCACCCCAAAGGCACCTCAGCTTAAACAATAAATAAATAAATAAATAAACAAGGAACATGGCACATGTCCAATTAATTACGCCTACAGGTGCATCAGTGAGAGTAAATGCACATGGACCGTGTTAATATTTCAGCAATGACTGATTTATTAATAGGGTGTAATTCTCTCATTTAATTAAGCAGTACTAGTAGAACGGGGCACTGTGCCCAGTCCTGTGGCCTCAGGGGAGTTGTCTGAACCTTCACCCTGGCTTTATCTGGAAGGTTAATGAGACACTTGTGTCTCTCTCTCTCTCTCTCACACACACACACACACACACACACACACACACACACACACACACACACACACACACACAACAATGAAACGGTGGCATTTCATTACAGAATTCTACTGCTGTCATAAATGAATTATTAAAATTATCACATGTACGCAATGCATATCCCCTCCGTCACATGCTCAATTTCAGCCTGCTTTATTCTACGGCATGAAGCAATGGAAATGTTGCAATAACTACAAACACAAGGGTAAAAAATAAGGAATAAATGATAGGACTAAGGATGGGCTCGTACTCATACAAAGCAACGCAGACTGCAAACTGTTCTTTGTGCCTACATCTACAGGAGGTCCTGGAGGATCTTCCTACCATACACATTATCTGCATACATGCGATATGAGCATGCAGGGTCAGTAAGCGTGGTCTTGTATGAGTAAGTGTAAGGTGCGGTGGATTTCACAAACTCAAAGATATGCACACGCGTGGAGCAGTGAAGCGAGTATGCGGCGAAACCTCTGCACTTGAGCAGATCAGGTCAGTGAGCACTGAGATGTCCTTTTCCACTCGGTTGACAGCAGCTACACTCGACTCGCTCAGCATAGCACCTTGCGTTCCATCTTACCGCCACGCTGAGCTGATCTCTGTTCGCTCCGGTTGGCCTCCGTCACTATCTCTGTTAAAGATACTATTTAAACTCAGTAACGTCTTGAATATGAACTCAAGATGAAAGGAGAAGCAAAAATTGAGACATTTAGATCACACCCACTAGACCCCTCACAAGCAAAGGACATGCACATATGTTCAAATAGGTTAAACGATCACAAGCGTTCGTACACAACTCAAGATCAGAGTGATTTGTACAGGCGAGTGTCCCTGGAGACCCCTCTTGTGTTAAGGAATATGTCTTCCTGTCATCTCACAGGCAGCGGTTAATTGCACGCCTTAACTTGTGTTTAATTAGCAACAGCGATTTCATTCTGTCTGAAGAGGCCCCGCGTTCTGGCGGCGCCGGATGCGTAACTCGCACGTATAAGAAAAACATTTATTATCCGCCCTTATGAAAGGATGGAATTAATTGGCTCGCTGGAAACACATGCCTACCGTATAATTAATTCCCATCAGGCTTTCGAGAAGCTAAGTTTCTACTCACTGATAGGACGGTTCTGATGGGTTCAGACAGGGGTCGGCGGAAACATCAGACTCTTCTGGCGTGCCCGAGAGATGAGAAGTGCAGAGGACAAAGAAAGTCAGTCAAAAGAAGATTAAAGATGTGTTAATTACCTGCCACACCATCATTTATTACAAGCATCAGTCACCTGCAGTCCGTTCATTTGTGCTGTGTTCGATTTACCTTGGGCAGGGAAACTTCCGTGTTCGTTTTTGTTAGCGAGAAGCCAGCCACCTGGGCATGATTCAGCAACGTACAGTGGTACCTGGATTTACGACCGACCCAGGTTATGACTTTCGGATATGAGGTTGATGTCGGGCTATTTTTTGCTTTGGGATAAGACAATTTTTTGGGATACAACATTGGCGATTTCATCACGTTTCGTGCGGTCCGCCGTCATTACACGTTCCTGTATCCCAGTCTGCCCCAAATCGACCTACAGATTACGTGTCGAGCTTGCTGAGTAAGCATCACCGCAGCATTTCATCTTTCTTCGTTTGTGTTCTTTGTGCAGTTTTGGAACTTTATTTGTCCTGTACCCTGTATTTTCATCACGGGTCCTAAGAAAGTGAGTAGCAAGGCTGGTGCTGAGAAGAAGAAGAGGCCACTTACTTTAGATATAAAGCAGGAAATCATTGAAAAACACACTCAAGGTGTGCGCGTCACGGACTTGTGCGAGGAGTCTGGGTGGAGTAATTCTACCATTAAGTTAAGTTTAGTGCTAAAGTGTAGCGTAAGTTTAGCGATACGTAAAGTGTAGAATAAATTTAATGATGTTCTGTAAACATATAGCAAGTGTTAAGTTGGTGATAGAGGGCGACGTACGTAATGTAAACAAACCTCCTTTGACAATCTCTTCCTCCTCCCACCACCAGTGTCCGTCCTACACCTCACTGCTCCGCCCCCATCATTGCTTCTTGTAATCTTCAGGTAAAGTACACTTAATAAAAACAGTTTTTTCTGTACATTCACTTATATTATGTTTATTATTGTTTTATACATTACTTGCTATTTATATAGTACATTTCTCTTATTTGAAAACACGTAACAAAAGAAATAGATGTGTTTTGTTGGGGGTTTGGAATGAATTATTAGTAATTCCATTCATTTTAAGGGGGAAATTTGACAATATTGGACATACGACCTTGGTCCAGGAACGAATTAATGTCATATGTCAAGGTACCAGTGTATATTTACCTCTTTGAAACAGCAACTTTGATTTGATGTCACTTGCTGAACTCAGTGTTTAGGAATCCGTCCCAATCTTCCTGAACGGGAATTCCAAGTTTTCTTTAGTGGTTTATTTTTAGTTGACGTTTGCCCACATTCACACCTGGCATTTGGACAACGAGTACAGATTTTTACATTTGGATTTTTCATGCGTCTCAAATGCCTCTGCGTTCAGACTTCAGTGTTCAATGAGTCTTCACCACACTTACTTAGATACTTTCTCAGGAGTTTCTTTCCACCGAGCCGTACGGACCGTAAACACTTATTAACCTCATTAACACACATCCTGCACCTGTTTTAAACACACTGCATCTCTTTGCAGTCCAGCACCTTGTTTATTTCCCTATAGATGTTCATTTCCCTGTACTTCCCTGTACAAAACTTTTCCATTGTTATCATTATATTGCTATTCAAATACTTTCCTTGATATATAATATACATTATGTATACATTCTCTGTATGTGTACAGCGTTATACCTTTCATCTTTTTTCCCTATATAATGTTTAGCATTTTTACACATGTAACAAAATTACATGTCAAACACTACACAGAAGTGTGCTCAGTCGTCAATGGGTCGTTCTTTATATACAGTGGACCCCTGGCTCGCGCATGCATTGGATGGCGAACAAATCGACGTATGAACTAAGTTCCCGAGCAGATTTTGCATTGACTGACGAACAAATCCTCGACTGACGTACAGACAGCCAACCCACACTTCGCGGCACAAACCATAAGTTCTGGTCAAGCACTCGTGGTCTGAACGCATTTTTCGTAGAGAGTAAGAAGCTTAAGAGAATAACAGTTGAAAGAAAGAAAGAAAGAATCGCAAAACTTGAGAATCACCACCACATCCCTCCGTCACTACTTCACACATGCTTCATGGCACAAACATTCAGTTCCGGTTAAGCACTCATGGTGTGAACATGTTCAGTGCACTATAAGCCTTCATAATGGGTCCCAAGAAAGTGGAAATGGTAGTGAGAGTAAGAAGCCTAAGTGTATAACAGTTGAAATAAAGATGGTTGCAAAACAACCGCCACCATATTCCTCCGCCACCGTCCACTTATGCCAGCAACTACGTATCCACCGCCAAGGTAACGTCCTTTAAAATCATCTGTTTATTTCATTTAGTTTTACTTTTCAATAATTAAGGTTATTTTCATTTTATTCTATATTTCACTGCCACACATAAACCCATAATACACTTTAAAAACATGTTTTTGAGGGCTGAAACACATTTATTGTATTTACATTCATTTCAATGGGAAAAACTGATTTGGGTCACGAACAAATCGGTTCAAAACAGCACAAAACAACGTTCGTGACCAGGGGTTCCACTGTATTTGACAGTGCTAGATTTTTTGACTACATATAATGTCCAAAGGCAAAGAAACCTAAAAATAAAACTGCAACGTTGAATTTCATGTGCTATCCTGGGTGAAAGTGTGAAAATGTCAGCAAATATGTTGATATACTAAACCTGTCCTGCTGCTTTGCTCAGCAGCACCCTTCATTTTCCTTTAGCGCCTCATGACCAAGTAACATTATTTACTCGTCTTTTACTTGGCTGTGTCTTGCCCAGTGGGTTTTAAGGACATTCTCTGGTTTTCCTCCAATACCTCAAAAAATAAAAAATAAAATGGATCACGCGGAGGCCTCACCATGAAAAGGCACTGCCCTGGAGAGATAAAGCTGATACTCCATAAAACTAATGAGAAGGAAAGGTCAGTTTATCATTCACAAGCCACTGCCAAGCCTGACTGCATTTTACGACCGCTGTGGCCTGTGTGTAGCGCTACTGTAAAGCAGGGAGTCACTGCTGCCTTTATTCTCTTAAATCAATCATTCACAGAAGGTGAAAGAATATATGGTTTTCCCAGCAGTTCAACAACTTTTAATCATCGTCTAGAAATGTTTACAAGTCAGCCTGAAATTGTATTTTCGGATCAGTCTGGTGTTAGCGTCAAGATCAGAGCCTTGCTTAAAAGCAAAGCCTGGGTACGTTTCCTTGATTAATATAAACGCTGCGCAGAAATGATGAGCAAACGTCAAAGCCTGGATATTAACGGCTCCTGCAAACAGATCTACGCCACTCTGTCCGTTTGTGCTGAAGATATTTACTTGGCAGATTTTTTTTCTGCCTTTTTTTAACGCAAAGCAGCTTAAAATTAATCCAAGTACAACCCGAATTCCAGAAAAGTTGGGACGTTCTTTAAAGTTGAATAAAATGAAAGCTAAAAGACTTTCAAATAACACGAGCAAGAACAATATTTTATTCACAACAGAACACAGATAACATAAATGTCCAAACTGGGAAATTGTACACCTTTATCCACTAAATGAGCTCATTTCAAATTTGATGGCTGCTACAGGTCCCAAAAAAGTTGACACGGGGGCAACAAATGGCTGAAAAAGCAAGAAAGTTTAAAAAGATTCAGCT
>JAQLOM010000012.1:15893849-15905660 GCA_030068315.1 Chrysichthys thysi | reverse complement strand
GGTGTTATTTACACATTTTCACATGCAGCATGCATATACAACTCGTAATGACCTATCGTATTTCAAAAAGAAAATGTTTTTCGTGGAATGTCTACTTTAATGTGCATGTCGTGCTGCTTGCATCAAGTGACAAAAACTACTGGTAGTGTTTTCTTCTTTGCATTGATCTCTTGCGTCTGTCACATTTTAGCGCCCCTGATGGCAGTTAGTGAAGAAAAATCTATAGGTAAACCGCATTGTTGTACAAGCCGCAGGGTTCAAAGCGTGGGAAAAAAGTATTTAAAGTAAAGTAAAGTAAAATTAAGTATTTAATTGACTACTCTAAATTGGCCGTAGGTGCGAATGTGAGTGTGAAAAGTTGTCTGTTTCTGTGTGTCACCCTGCGGTGGATTGGTGACCTGCCCAAGGTGTAACCCCAACTCTTGCCCAAAGTCAGCTGGCATTGGCTCCAGCTTCCCCCCACGATTCTGAATAGGATTAAGTGTCAGAAGACGACTTTAGCCTTCAATTTACTTTTCATTTGATTATATTTAGTCTTCTATAACAAGGCAACTCATTGGAGATCTAAACTAAAAGCTGTGCGGTTTTCAAATAGTTAATGAATGGAAAATACACTGAAGAGTCACAATATATTTCAAACTTATTTGGGTTTTCTTGGTTGGTTTATTGTGGAATATGATGGATTTTATATAATAAGAAATGGCTAGTTTGGCACTCTTGCGTGTGTATAGGCAAGTACAGTGGGTTGTCGTTGGTAATGAACGTGGAAGTGGTAATGAAAAGAAAATTGAGGTTATTTTATTCGGGCCTAGTGGTATCGCTGATCCTTCCCTTTTTAACCTGGGTTATCTGGGGCCTTTTGTAAAGACCACTGTCACAAACTTGGGAGCGATCATAGACCATGATTTTAAGTTTAGCAGACATGTTAGCTCCGTTGTACAGAAAAGTTTCTTCCATCTACGGCAGATTGCTAAATTAAAGCCTGTTCTGACATGGCAAGATTTTGAAAAGGTGCTTCATGCTTTTATTACAACTCGTCTGGACTACTGTAATGCACTGGATGTTGGGGTTAGTCAGACTGTTCTGTTCCGTCTTCAGTTGGTCCAGAATGCTGCTGCTCGTTTATTAACTGGCACACGTAGGCACGAGCACATTTCACCAATTTTATCTGGTCTTCACTGGCTGCCAGTGCGCCACAGAATTGATTTTAAAATCCTCCTACTGACACATAAATGTCTGAATGGCCTCGCTCCATCCTACCTCTCTAATTTACTGCAGCATTGTGTTCCTTCTCGGTCCCTAAGGTCAGCTGATCATCCGACCTTGGTGGTCCCAAAAGCTAGATTAAAATTGAGAGGAGACAGAGCTTTTTCAATCATGGCTCCCAAGCTGTGGAACAAGTTGCCATTAGATATTCATCTGGCTCCATCTCTGCCTGTTTTTAAACCACGTATTAAATCTTACGTTTTCTTTATCTTTTACCTCTAGGTGAGCTGTGCGTCTTTTATGTGTTTATAGTTTTTATTGTATAGCACTTTGGCGGCAAGTGTGCTGTTTAAAATGTGCTATATAAATAAAGTTGAGTTGAGTAATCCGTCTGAAAACAATCGGTGAAATCCGAAACTGACGAAAACCGAGGCAGTTATTTCCATATGAATCAATGTAAACCCAATTAATTCGTTCTAGACACTCCAAAATACATACCATAATAAACACAAAAAACAAACACATTACACCGAATATGTCCTGTATACACAGTAATCACTTACATGTAATTGTGGTATTAGCACTCGCAATCGATAAAAAAGCGCACAAAAACACTGGAAAGCAATGGAATCGTTTGGCTAGACGAGCGGGGTGATGCTCACACGACGAGAAACAACGCCACACTGAGCAGGAGAACGCATTAGTCGCCCTTTGTTTATAAGTTGTTGTCGCAAAATCAGCAGCGGAATCCGACGAAATCCTAGGCAACCGATGAAAACCAAGACAAATTTTTCCGTGGAAAAAAATCGACGAAAACCAAAGGCAATGAAAACCAAGGTACTTCACAAGTGATGCTTTTTTTTTTTAAACAAATTACTAGTGAATGAATCGGTATCAGTCACTGCTTTTGCTCAGTTTTGCAGTTTGCAACATGGAATCCAAAGCACTACATTTCTTAAGTACAACTCCCTAACTGACAACCTTCATCCGTCTGTGACTGCCAAACATCTGTAAATTGCGTGCGTCATACTTGCCGAAACTGATCCGCTCCCCTACTTCAGTGAATCCTTTAGGATATGCTCCTCTTGCGTTTTTTTTTTTAGTTCACTGTACCAAATCTGTAAGCAAATCTTTCAGACACTCTGAAATTTTTGTTATTTATGTATTTACAGGTCAGAGCTTAAACACGCATCACTGAGTCGGTGAGTTCAAGGAGTTCCGCTCTGGAGGGAAATTTCACTTACAGGGCGTGCATTAGTGGTCTGTGTTGATGTGACTGGAGGTGAAAAAAATAACTCCCCCAAACAACACAAAATAGCAATGTTTCACTTGAGCTGTTTCTTGCCTGTTCAAGATGGAGACATGATCATCCTGAACAACTGGGCAAGAGAACTGGTGAATAAACCTGCGCGACTCAATTACAGAACGGATTCAAGTGACTCAAGTGATTAAAAAGTCTCCGAAATGTTATCTGTGTGGCTGTATGTGTGTGTGTGTGTGTGTGTGTGTGTGTGTGTGTGTGTGTGTGTGTGTGCGCGTCTTTAACTTGAACACTTCTCATACCTTGTGGTGGATCAGCAGTCCAAATACTCTTGACAACAGCTCTGCAACCTGAATCTTTACAGCATTCCAAAGGAAAACATGGATAAAAATAAATAAATAATCGGATTCATATAATGTAGTGAGACACTGTGCCAAACCAGAAGGTTGAGATTTGTTTGTGAGTAGTAGGCATACGAGGTACCTTCCCCAGAGACAGGGTGTCACTGACGGCAAGGTTCACCAGCTCAGCCATTTCCTTCTTGAAGCGTGGCACATCCTGGCACTCGTTTGCCCTGGCGTGGTTCAGAATCAGCTCTGCTACGCGCTCCCCCTTACAAAGATTAAAAACATCAGAAGTACTATACAAAATGCAAGTTTACTCGGGTTCGGTTTCCATTAGCCTACAGTCTCTTATCTCTTGCATGAGCCCTAGTACCTGTTGGAGTACAACGGCAGTAAAGACAGCTCTCAGGTTACGCAGATCTCCCTCGCCTAGCTGGGCAACAATTCCAGCGTCCAGCAGCACCAGCTGCAACGGAGGAGGCGAAGGTCTCATGCTGACCACCACCGTGTCCCATAGATCCGTCAGAGTGGCTTTGTCCTGGGGCGACACCCCCTGATGTGCCTGAACCAGGATGTTCCCTGGATGGAGGTCTCCATGGACAAAGTTATCCTCAAATACCTGGACAGAAACCCAGGTACTTCAACACCACTAAAACAACAGGGAAAATCTGAATTACCACTAACGTTGAATGAGCACTTCTAAATAGTTATGAAGAGAAATAAATAGTGCTGGGTTCCTTTACAAATAATAAGAGGGAGCTTCAAAAAGTACAGGTGAAAAAATTTAATGGCTGTAACAGAAGCAACTGTGAGAAATTGACATTTCCACATAGTCCCCATGCAAGACAACACATTTGTCATATTGTTAAGCTAGCTTCTGGAAGTTTTTCGTCTGCTCCTGAAGCCAGGTGAGCCTCGCTTCCTTTACTTCATCATCAGAGGTGAATCTGTGACCATGCACCGCCTCCTTCAGTGGACAAAGGGGGGTGTCTGACTTTTGAATTCCCTCTTAGCTGGAGAAGACAGATGACTCCACTCTATGCTTTGTCTTTCGCTCTCTGGGTTATCTTGTGATTTTAAAATTGCCTTTACTTTTTGATTCTCCTTTGTACGTTCAAGGTGAGCCAAATGACGTCAGTGCGAGCTAAAAATGTGGGTCACTGACTTCCCTGTAATCTGTATTAATGCACTTATCCAGCAAACACCATGCATCATTATATATTAGCTACCACTATGGTGAAGTGCGACCCATACAGTTTGATTCTATTTGATATGAGAAAAAACACTGTGCTACATTTAATGGAAACGCAAAGTAAAGACACTTCTATGTGCATAAGCGCGTTTTATCCTCACACCATTTTCAGCAGCGTGTCCACCCCCATGCGGGCAATTCTCTGCTTCACATCCACGGAAACCTCAGATCGAAGGTAGTTTGAAATGGGTTCACTCTCCTAAAAAAAACAAAAACAAAAACACACACACAAGACACTTCAGTCAAAGAAGGCAAACACGGATTGGAAATGTACTGTTGTACAGTCGTCCCTCGCCATATCGTGGTTCATCTATCGCGGCTTCACTGTATCGCGGTTCTTACATGCGATATAAATATAAAAATGTTAATTCACACATATTAGAAGAATATTAAATCAAAATAAAATACAGTATGTATTTCATCAGTGGATGAATACACAATGAAAACATAACCCCCTCAATAGGTGAGGGATGACTGTACATCAAAAAAGAATTTACTGACCTCATATGTTTCAACCAGGACAGTCCTTGTGACAAAAGGTCTCAGTGGTGTTGGAAATTTGACATATTCCAAGTCCTTGAAGTTGTTCTTGAACTTCTCCATGTTCCTTGCTTCAAAACGAAGGTCTATCTACAACCAAAGCAAGTTTTTTAATAAATAAATAAACAGCAACAACGACAGTTTCCAAGAGTATCTGGGGAAAGGCAGTACAACCTGCTTGGTCATGAGCTTCTCAAATTCATCCACCACTTCAGGCAGACTGAGCCACTTGAGGCCTGGTAAGCAGCTGATGAGCACGCTGCCTGCTTTCATCAGAATCAGATCTATCTCAACCTGCCTCCTGATGCCAGGATGAAGCACCTGCAAGGCAAAAGAAGGATCGCTGTGACCCTGCACCACTTTGTCAGACAATAATGATACTGAGTGGTGCTGGGATTGCACATCAGAGAGAGTTGAGCAGGCAGGTTTTAAGAAACCTGTCTTAAGCGTATACTTAAAACATCATAAAATGTTCCCTCACAAGTTTCAGAAGTCGAGCTTGTTTAATATCTTACTTTAATTGCCACTGGAATCAACCCCTTATCATCTGCGTCATCAGAACCGCCGTCTGCAATCTCGAGCATCTCCTCCTCTCTTTTCTCTGACCCCCTTAAATAACCCAAAGTGTCCCCAAAACCTGGAACCTCCCAGGCTTCTCGCAGGTCCTCCTTTTCAAGTCCCTCCACCAGCTGCTGGAATGCCGGGTCTTTCACGCTCGCCGCTCGAGCCTTGGCCCGATACACCTGTGCTACACATCCCGAGCCCACAGGCTCCTTGCTATCAAAGATGAACAGTTGCTTCCATCCTTCCCCAAAGGCTCGTGTCAGACACTGCTTCGTGTGACTCCACGAATGAGGATGCACCTTGACATGGAGGCGTGAAAAGCGATCGCAGAACTCCTGGGAGAAGATGTCCCGACGCGTGCTGGCCCACTGGCCGAGTTTTATGAACGTTGGACCAGACGTCTCCGTGACCCACAGCAGGGTGTCTAGCCAGCGTGTGGTGCAGTGCCGGGAGATCAAGCTCAGAGGGTACAGCAGCAAAAGCGGGCTGAATTTCAGCAGGAGGACCAAGGCGCGGACGCCCAGCCGCAGCACGAACATCAGCCTGTGGACCTGCACTTTGGCAAGAGACTTTTTCTCCGGAGTTCTCCGAGTTAGCACTGCCTCCTGAGCTGAAGCATACGTGATTCCACCTGCCCCCAAAAACACCACCACCACTTTGGGTGTCCGAAAAACGACATAATGGGTGCTCTTGACGAAGAAAGTTCTATAGGGTACGGATCGAATGGATGCCCAGACTCTGTGCCTGGTACACCTGAGGCTTTGGAAAACCAGCTTTGTGCAAAATGCAGACATTTTGATGTTGATATATGTCCTTGACATCAGGTACTAATCTAGAAGTGTACTTTTGGTGCAGATTTCACATTTGAGTCACTATTGACTGGACTGTAATGTGACTAATGCTATTAATGTTTTTAATGTTATTGTTATTGCGTGCAAACAGTTAAGGCTTCGACAGATACACTACATTAATAAGGGAACAGGGGAGTTTCACTGTACTAAACTGCCCCTCACTCAGGTTGATCAGATTCCTGCTACTTCCGGTGCATCACCTAGAAATGTAACATCCTGTAATACGACCAATAAAACTGATCCATAAACTCAATAAACGTGCAGATAAAAAATATTCGGCTAATAAGTACGACTCGGTATACAGCACCAGTTTAGAGACATCACCCCGAAACGCCACTTGGTGTTTATATATTCATTCATCCTTGCTGAGAAATTTTGCCCGCACCACAGGAAACGCTCGCGTGCTACCTTTAAATCCGTCCGACCAGGTTTATATGACCCCGAAATCCCGTTCCGCGTTAAGTTTGTGGGTTTACAATCCCAGTCTAGTCAAGATATTATTTTAGACATAGTTCAATTATGAAATAATCTCTTGCTATTAGGGATGCAAACAATTAATCGACTATCGATTAATTGTTGATAAGAAGTTGGTCGAATAAATTAAATTAATTGTCATTTAAAGGGCTATATGCACAGAGGGGTGCTGACGTTGTTCCGGTCAAATTTCCGCCAGCTCACTCACTTCCGGTCCCCTTTTGTTTACTGCGTTTAACTTGTATTTTCAGCGTTAACACCACCATGTCTCTTAAGAAAACATTTAAATTTCAGCGAAATAATAGTACAACAGCTGAACACTGTTGTGTGCCTTTGTGTCAGGCGTCCAGTAAGTACAACAAAGTACCTATCTTTCAAACATTTCCCTCCAATGAGGAAACTAGGCGGAAATGGACTGTTGCTATCCGGAGGTAGGTACGTGCGTATTTACGCTAATCTGCCCCTCCCTGTTTCAGGCTTTACTGGTTGCGCATGCGCACCCCCCAGTAAAACCACTCAGATTAGCTGGGTAACTTTTTTTTTTTTTTAAATTTATTGAAAATGTAGATGCACAAATATAAGTCCAGTCTTACGTTATGCAAGATACAAGATAACATAAATGGGTGTAATACAAGATTATAAAGGCATAAATAAAAAACGATGAAAAAAAAGAATAATGATGATAATAATAATAATAATAATAATAATAATAATACACAAATAAATTATATAGACAAACAAGACAAATAAGAAACAACAATAAAAAACATAGTAGATTGTAATTTTTGAAAAAATAATTGTAAATTGTCACGGTTTTCATACTTTTTTGTTGAAGACAGAAGTTAGTGTTTGGGTATAATTGTCAAATTCACATTTAAATGCTTTAAAGTTTGGGGGTGTTTTGGCAAATTTACGATTAGCTGGTGTACTGGTTTTTCCGGGATTCACGTTGATGACAGGACAGCCAATAGCATTACCCCGTGCTCGAATTTCCCAAATCGGTTTTCCCAAAGCCAAGTTTCCATTCCTAGTATTTTAACTGTAACCTTCTCAGATTAAGGGAGATTATAAATGCTGATAGCCTACTAGGTTAATACTTTATTTACATTATATAGCTATAGCTAAATAATATTCTGTTTGGCTCTCTATTCAGAATTTATTCTGTTTCTTCTCATGGTTCTAATGTTTCAAATGCAAATGGATGCGGCAGTCCACAATTTATTTTCAAGTTAAAGTAGCCGTAATTTTTTATAAAGAATTTATTTTGTAATACAACACGCATTTGTCAGCACTGTGTTCCTAATGGTACAATAAATCCTTCATTAAGGAATAGAACATTTTTTGAATTCAGTATTTGAACTAAACAGGAAAATCCAGGGAAAAATCGCCGCTTATCAATAAATCGTTAATCGATCGTCAGGGTCAGTCAATTAATGATTAATGAATTAATCGATAATTTGCATCCCTACTTGCTATATAAAATAAAAGTTGCTTTCCTGTGGTTTGTAGCTCACATCGGAGTAATAGGAAATAGAGTTGGGTGATAGGTATGCTAAGAAAGCAACAGAACAGGCTAATGTTAGCATGGAGATTAACTAGAGTAAAAGCTGAATTTAAGAGTCTGGTTAAGGTTAAAATGACGGAGAAGTGACGGGGACTGTGGGACATTGCGCAAAAGGGTAGAGGATGTTTTTTCTTTATAACATTCAAAGAAAAAGTGGGATGGTGTAGAAACACAAGCAGAAGCCCACAGGAGGAGGATATAATTTCCAGAATGATATTTGGTTTAAATAGTACTCTGTTTTTAATGGAAAAACATACAGGGTATCCCAAAAGTCACTATACACTTTTAATAAAGGTAGCAGTTTTACTTGCTAGACCTGCCATCACGTCCCATCGCCTTGAAGGCTAGCTGGATTCCTCCACATGAGCGCTTCCATTTCCCACAACCTTGCTGGGCCTCTCTGACATTTTGCAGCATCTCTTCCCTGACCCTGCTGCAGGCCGTGCGGATTCTTTCCTCAGGCTGTAACAGGTCGCAGGGTTTAGTGGCATACACCTTGCTTTTACTATAGACCCACATAAAAAAGACACAAGGTGTGAGGTCAGGGGAGCGTTGAAGCAGTGTGATGGCCATAAAGATTCTCAAACTCGCACTGAACTGAAGTCGGGGACTGAAAAAAATCACAGTTTCACGTGTGATAATCACTAATATCACCTTCTTCTTCTTCTTCTTCTTCTTCTTCTCCTCAATTTTGCAGTGTTACGCCAACCTCAATTGGCAAGCCATGGGCAGGGGAATGATATGCTTACAAAAACTGCAAAGCCTAAGCTGTCAAATGCTGATGGCATCATGTGTCTCCGAATGATACACATGTTTTTCCTAAGCTGGATGTCTCAGTGTGGGAGCAAATGTCACAAGAATTTTAAAATAACTGCATGTAGTGTATTTGTTCAACACAAAGGGCACTTTGATGACCGGAGACAGAAATGTTCTTTTTCAAATATCTCATTTAAGTTTCTTATCCTGTGCTTCTGAATGTATGTAACTCATGACATATGGTTAATATCCTGCTGATTTCCACATAGGACTACGTAGTGACCTCAACATTTAGGAAATTGTAGGTTGTTCTATAATTTTGACCTCCAGTGTAGGTGAACAAATACCATTTTCATGTATTAATATCAGAGGATATATAAAATTAAATAAGAAGGAGCATTGGGGTCAGTTGTAACGACTTAATTCCTTAAGCCTGTGTGAGATATAAGTACATTTTTAGCAAATTATTCATCATGGAGCAAATAACTCTTATTTAATTTTACAATGTCTGTATACTGTCTTTGTTAAAACACTGGACACCGCATGACGCACAAATACATCACTTGAATAACAATAATAATAATAATAGGTTTTTCGGGTAAGTAAGCTATATTTCGAACAAGTGGAATCACTTTTGTGTTTTTGTTAAATACTTTAAATTCTTGTATTGTTCACACTGTTCCAGCTGACCCCACACTGTCACCCTTCTCACCTGGTCACCTCAGCATCTTGCTCATCAACTATCACTCATGCTAAGTGATAGTTAACTAGACCAAATGCCAAATCTAGCATGATCGAATTTCATTTGCATACAAAATGAACCCAATTCCCCAAACGTGCAAAACTACTTTCAAAGTTTGACATCTACCTTGTGAAGATAAATTCTTCAGAGCTCTGACCTGAAGTTGCTGTTCTTTTGCAGGCAGCTAGAGGATGCTACCGAGCACGGGCAGAGTGAATGGAACTGTGCTTTGCTGACTGAACCTTCTGATAGTCTGACAAGATGTCAGTGAGTCCTTGAAAAATCTTCCTCGCTGTACCTATAATGCTGGAAGTATATCCAGTGTAGCTACTATGTTCCAGTAATTTTGCCTTCTATTTTGGCATTAACTGTCTTTATGATTAATAAGGCTTCAACAAAATCTTACTTTTGTAATTGAGCTATATGCAGACTTTTTTTTTTTTTTTTAATAAATTCTAGTCTTAATATACTACTAGGTTCCTGTTTCAACATCAACACATTTTGATTACAAATCAGGAAATAAGGAACTTGTCAAATTTAACACAAGAGCCAATAATTGGGAGACTGAATTGGTCTGCTTATATTTTCTCTCTTTTAATCTAAAACAAATCCGCAGTACAGTATACACATAGACCGCATTAACCTGGATATATTTTACAGGGCTTTTTAACAGAGACAACCTTTTTCACTCTCATTCAGGCAGGAGTGTGTGCTTACAAATGAAGCATGACATCACCTTATGCTCTGTCCTTTAGAGCAAAATAACACCGTTTAAGCTCATGTACTGAAGAGAGCAGTTGGTATGATTTTCCTGTGAAATTGCATGAGCAACAGTGACGTTCCTTTTTCTCTCTGTGGGTGAAATAAAAAAAATTTCTCGATGACCCTTACCTGCAAAGATGTTACCTGCAGGTTTCCTTTTTTTTCCCACCTTCCTGCATCCTTTTACATTGAAATGAATCGCCTTTTGCGCCAAGCAAATTCCATCTGGTTGCTCTTGTTTTGTTTTACCCCAAGTGCATATTTGTTCTCATTTTGTAAATCATGGGGTTACGACAAGTTTCACATCCTTGCTGCCAACGGCTTCAGTGCTGAACTGCATTCTAGCCAAAAAGCAAAAAATAAGCCTACACCATATTGCACAACATTCATATTGTTAATAATGTTGACATAGTTCGTTATGTCGACTTTACACTGCACTTTCACTTTTTGTTTGAGTTTCCTGTATTAAAAACCGCAGACAGATAGGATTGTTTCTCTAGGATTGCTAACCCTTGTATTCTTATACTTCACTCTTGAAACCCTAAGACATGATTGACCTTTCATTTGTGCAGCAGGTACTAGGGTGTCACAAGGTGTCGATTCAGTGACTGGTAAGACTCCCAAGGGTAAAGTGGAGGAAAATAAATGCAGGACAGCATCACAGCTGGACATATCACTAACTGGAAAATGGGATGTGATTTGATTAACCCTTTATAGAACCACATTTGGAAACTTCATTGGACATCCATAATGGCCCCGCATACCTCTGTGGGAAGTTGTAGAACTACATGGATTTCTCCCATCCTAAATAAATGTTCCTTTACGCTTATATATGTGTTTTACATACATATATACATACATACATACATACATACATACATATATATAAACGCTATAAACACACACACACACACCCCTCATTAGGTTTTATCTATGTGGACACCACCTGGTGTTTCTAGCTTGTTAATACAGAATATGATTACCTTTCATTTCAGATTACAGGATATTAATTGTTCAGAGCAACTAGCCATGCGTCGAACACCAGAAGCAAAAGAGTTGTGTGATTTTCAAAGAGGGTGTGGCGTGGGTCAGTCTGAGGGTGAACTTAGCCAGCGTATGATTGTACAAAACCTTGGGATTCTTCTTGTACACAGTCAACAGAGTGATTGTACAATTCAAAAGCAAAGGAAAGGAATCAATAGAATCCCGTTCAGGTCGACCTGGGCCCTCTGACGGGTGTCTTCAGACTGTTGCAGAGCAACTCCAAGTGAGTCGGAGTACTTCTGTGAGGGTTCTGCATCTACTTGCCTACTATGGTAGAGCTTCTATAGCAGAAACTTCTTTCAAGAAATAAAGTTTTCAAGAATGATGGAGTCTATTCACTTTTGAGATCTCCGTATGTGTATGTATATATGCAGCTGCAGCATGCCTAATGCACGTTCACGCAGATGAGCAGGGACCCTGGGCATCTTTCTTTGGGTGTTTTTCACAGTCG
>JAQLOM010000012.1:15879078-15892267 GCA_030068315.1 Chrysichthys thysi | reverse complement strand
CAATATCAGTTTTTGAGATTTGTAAATCATTGCATTCCATTTTTATTTACAATTTGTACTTTGTCCCAACTTTTTTGCAATCGGGGTTGTAGTTTCGAGCAACTAGCCATGCGGTGAACACCAGAAGCAAAAGAGTTATGTGATTTTCAAAGAGGTCGTATCGTGGGTCAGACTTAGGGTGGACTTAGCGTCTGATCGCACAAAACCTTGAGATTCCTCTTGTACGCAGTGAACAGAGTGATTGTACAATTCAAAAGCAAAGGAAAGGAATCACCAGCATCCCTATCAGGTCGACCTGGGCCCTCGGACAGGTGTCTTCAGACTGTCGAGCGGATTGTTGAAAAAACTCCATGTCGTAAGGCCGCTGATGTCGCAGAGCGACATATATAAGTGTCTAATGTGTGTTTTATTTTCTCTGCTGTTCATTTAAGAAGTGTTCAGCTTTGCTTTGTTCTGCAGGCTAAAACTGGACACTTCATCACCAAGACAACCAGACCTCCAATCACTCGACCAGCTGCAGATTAGTTCAGCAGTAGGGGGTGGAGGGATGATGGGAAAGGGGAGGAGGGAGAGAAGGAGAGAGAGGGAAAGAGTGGGAGGGGGGGTCTTGTTGGGAGAGGAGGGAGGGGTGGGAAAAGTGCAGAGAAAGAGCATGTGAGAGAAACAGAGAGGAAGGCAAGAGTGCAGAGAGAAGCAGGAGGGAGAGATAAAGTTGCCTGGGCTGAAGTTGCTGGAGTTGGTTTTCAGACTTTGTTTCTAGTTTTCCTCTCATTGCATGTGTTTGTTTTTTTTTGGGGGGGGAGGGTTTGGAGAGAAAGGCTTGGAGGCCATCCAGAGCAGAGAACATAGGAAGATCAAGGAATGAGGGTTTGGAAGGGGTGAAAGAAAGAAGCAAAGGAGAAGAAGAAGAAAAAGACGAAGAATAAGAAGAAGCACTGGCTGCTCCAAGAGGAATCACTGAGTGGATGTTGCCGTACTCAGTAGTGTCAGATTTCACAAAATGAAAAACCACTACAGAGGAGCTTCTCCAGGGCTCAACCAACCAAATCAGGTACAGCAGTGTGTGCGTGTGCGTGTGTGTGAGACTGTGTATGTGTGTGCATCTGTATGCATGATAGAAAGCAATAGACTCTTAAAGTTTGACTTAGATCAGCTGGGATTCTCAACACGAAACTGCAAGTGTGAAAAAAGACTGGATGAGGTGTTACTCCATGGACGAGGAGTCACTACAAGACCCAACTTCTTTTCCATTCAGACTGGGAGTGCAGACAGGGTTCAGTCAGAGGTGTTTTTTCACTAGCGAAGGAGAGAGGTGTGTGTTAAATAGGTGCATTCCAGGGCAGGCAGGGAGAGACAGCACAGATAGAGAAGTGGGTAATTGGATAAGTGAGGCGAGTCACTTTATCCCACAGAACAATGGTCTCTCTTCACTGCTCCACTGAAGGACATGGAGTGAAAGGAGAGGTGGTAAACAGAGCAGCTGGAGCAAAGAGAACTTCCACCATGCAGCACTAAAACTACCTGAAAGTTGCTCACTTGTAAAAATCAAATCGCTCAATTAACAAAAAAGGTGACGCCTGCCTTTGTTGACTTTACATGAGGGATGCAGAATATTGCTAAATAATTCGATAAATAAATAGTCCTGTGGTAAAACTTACCTCGGTCCCTTTTATTTTCCAAACAAATATCCGAAGGAAATATTTCCTCTATTTCAGTGAAATGTATAATCTAATACGTGTCATATGTATCGCCCGGCCGTGTTGTTTCCTGGTCAGGACATACACTTGTGCCCGGTTTCCAAAACATAACAGTTAAACTGTAGTGCTGCACAAACTCAAAGCCACACGCTTCTTCGAAACTGACTTCTAAGAGGAATACAGCCTAATTGAATTTCGGAGCTTTTCCGGATGACTCTCGGCTTTGTCACGCAGCCACTGACTCACATCCATAATGTGGTCAGGATTCCTGAGTCCAAGTTTTCAGCTCTTTTTTTTTTTTTTTTAAAGCAATTCCACCTTTCCAACATGTAACAGGCTTCAAATACCGAGCATGGGATTATTGTCCGGTGACACAGTTTAGTACACTTCAGATCTCCAGGTGGTCGAAAATGTTTCCAGGCAAAAAAAAAAAAAAAAAACTCCAAGGATGTGAGACAGCAGTATGGGTTCTGTGTAGCAGCAAAACAGTGTGTGTATTGAAGTGAATTTGGACAGGAGCCCAGTGGCCTCTGAGTCTGTTATGTGATTGCAGGCTTGTTTGATAGCAACGGCTCTTTACACTGATCTCTTCTTGACTTGAGAATTGCTACAGGGAAAAAAATAAAGATGAGGCGGTGTTGTACGGGGTGTGCGTCTGAGAGTGTAATTACAATGCATTCCAACAATACTGTCAGGCCCAGTGCATTCTTATATGAAAGATTGGATTTGTTCTTGTTTAGAAAGAAGCTTCTGTGAAATGAATGGCAAGTTTCATGGATTTACACCCGATGCTTTTCAAGCAATTCATGCATTTATTCATTCATTTTCACATTATTCATGTTTTTCACACGTACCTCATTTTTTCATCCGTTTTGATGTGATTTATCTTCCCACACGATTCATTTATTTTCACTTGATTCATTTAGTTAGTGCATCTGATTCGTTCAGATGGTTTGTTTATTCGGCATTTTACGCAAAATTCCATTTTTCCATATGATTTCCCCCTCCTCCCCATGTGATTTATTCGTAAGAACACGTGATTTTGTTTCTGTGAGTTGTTTATTTATATGACTCGGTCATTTACGCGCTGTTGCCTCACAGCAAGAAGGTCCCGGGTTCGATCCCCGGGTGCGACCTGGGTGCCTTTCTGTGTAGAGTTTGCATGTTCTCCCCGTGTCTGTGTGGGTTTCCTCTGTGGACTCCGGTTTCCTCCAACAATCCAAAGACATGCACAGACGGGTTTAGGCTGATTGGCTACATCTGAATTGCCCGTCGGTGTGAACGTGAGTGTGAATGGTTGTCTGTCTCTGTGTGTCGCCCTGTAGTGGATTTTGCGACCTGCCCAGGGTGTAACCCCGCCTCTCGCCCAAAGTCAGCCCGGATTGGCTCCAGCTTCCCCCCGCGACCCTGAACAGGATTAAGCCTCAGAATACGCATAAAGACGAATCCTATACATTAAGATGTAGACATGTGGCTTTATGTATCACATATTACTCGCTTGATTAGTTGAGGGATGTATGTGTATGTGTGTCTGCAAGCGCAATGTGATTGCTTTATTGTGATTTTTTTCCCCCCTAGATTAACGCTAGACATTCATCGAAGTTGTATGAAGTGACATCTGGCTTTAATTGTGCTGATCCTGGGCATAAATACCGACCATGCATCATGTCAGATACCCAATCAAAGGACTACTATTCCCTTGGAACCGTCCTGCTACAGTAGTTCACGAGGGAGTCTTTTATATTAAATCGATTTCAGACTCCGAGCCTCTTTCGTTGGCTCGACCGTCTCCGTGGCAGCGCTTACAGAATGCGCTGTGCTGTTGAGGGAATTCTGGCTGCTCAGGATTCCACAAGATCTCTGCCTTTTGTGCTGCGGTGGTTGGGAACGGAGCACAGATGCTGTGGTCACTGCCCGCCCCCTTCCTTCACACACAGGCACACACGCACTCCTTCCATTCCCTTCCTCCTTCAGCCTCGCTCTCTCCCACCCCCTGCTGCCGCCGGAGCCGTGCTCGCAAGCTGCTGCTCTGACATGGGCTCTGTCAAGGTTCAGTGCACTTTGTAGAGCTGTGTGTGTGTGTGTGTGTGTGTGTTATTTTTTTAAACCAGGATGAGAAAGAAGGGGGAGAGGAAGTGGCAGGAGATGTAGATGTTTGTTTTCAATAGTGAGAAGAACTGGTTGTAAATCTCCACTTGGAATATGGTGTAAAACTTGGCAAAGGCGCACTTTTTAAACCAGTGCTTTTTAGTCATAAGATAAGAAGATATATGGGCTTTATTGATCCTCAAGTGGAAATTTGGGTACATCAGTGGAGCGTAGAACAAGAGGTATCCATCAAGATCACGGTGATAAGCTCCCAGTGATCTCTACATTTTGTCTGGTTAACTGTAGATGCAACAAAGCATCGAATAAATCGATAAAACAAAATGACAAAATGTGACGGAATTGGGCCAAGCTTTTATATGTCTGAAGCAAAGCATATAAACAAAGATATTTTTTCCATCCTAACGGCAGCTTTTCTGTTTGTCCCCCGGCACCTCCTCATACTGATAAAGTAACCTTTGGTTTTTTGTTTGTTTTTTTTGTTTTTGTTTTTTAGGGAAAATTGTCAGTATAAGACCAATATCAGAATGTTTTCATAGTTTGGGTTACAGAGTTCAAATCATGGGGTCCTTGAACCCATGGTCAAAGACTTCACTTCCATAACCCTATTTTGAGAGGACTAAAGTGAGGAGAACGTTCTGCTTCTCTAGCATACAGTACATAACATAGACAACAGTATCTTCATCCATTATCTTGACGTAGTGGGGTCCAAATGTTTCCATCACAGTCTTGGCTTTTGGCTCGTCGGGCAGGACGTGTCTCTCATTTTGGAGGAAGGCTACAGTGACTCCTTATGTAAACGAATCTGTAAAGCTTGTTTGGAATTGTTTGTGTGGTCTTTAGGCAATACATGATGGATTAACTCAATATTGTGACAATTATTACGTACGAAGAGCGCACTGTATAAGACATGCTGTGCACCAGAGATGTGTCATGGCACTTGGTTGGAGGATTTCTCCTGATGGTTCAGTTCTTAGGAAATGTTGAAGTCCATCAGGAGGTATGCAAAGTGTATGCCCATGTTTGACAAGGAAAATGGAGCCGTATATATCTGATTCACGTTTTGCAATAGGCAAAGACTAGAGTTTACTTTCAGCTCTAAGACATCTGCCAGGCTTTGTGTTTAGCTCAGAATCGCTTTTTTATCACACTGACTGTCTGGGTTTCATTCACTCTGGAAATGTTGATTTTCAGAATGGGGGGTTGGTGGGGGGGGGGGGGCTGCTGAGGTTTAAACAGAGACCAAAACTGTCTGTTGCTTGGTGGATCCTTGACTCCGGAAGAGCACTTTCCCAAGCTCTCGCCACGCTGCACTCCTCTGGGAATACTGCAGGGAATTGTAGGAATCTGTCTGTGCTTTGAGCGCAGGGCTGAGAGCAGGAATGCCGGTGGGAATGGTCAGGCGGAACCGCAGAAGCGTGAGGGAAAACAGGAAGGGTAACTGGAGACCTGGCACGGAGTCAGCACTCAGAGAAAAGCAGCAAGAAGACACAGGGAAAAGGGAAAGATAGAAAATGTCTTGATATACCACAGTCATGTGCTAAAACCAGTAACCTTGTCAGAGTATCATGTAGGAAATGTCTCAGAGTTGGCCTTGGATCACCTTTTACATCGGTAAATTTTTGTTCGAGACTGACCTCAAGTACAGTGGAACCTCGGTTTTCGTCGGTAAGCCGTCCGAAAACAATCGGTGAAATCTGAAACTGACAAAAACCGAGGCATTAATTTCCAGATGAATCAATGTGAATCCAATGAATTCATTCTAGACACTCCAAAATACATACCAAAATAAACACATTACACCAAATATGTACTGTATATGCGGTAATCACTTACATGTAATTGTAGTATTAGCACTCGCAATCAATAAAAAAAAAAAGCACGAAAGCAATGGAATTGCTCAAGTGTGATGCTCGTACGATGAGAAACACCGCCACACTGAGCAGGAGAATGCGTGGGTCACCCTTTGTTTATTAGTTGTTTTTCGCAAAATCAGCCGTGAAATCCGACGGATTCCGAGGCAACCAACCGACGAAAACCGAGACAAATTTTTCACCGAAAACCGAAGTCAACGGAAATCGAGGTACCACTGTATATGTTTATGCAAATTGGCTTCAAATCAATCAATCTTATGGGAATCTGAACCTGCAGATGTTGTCTATGCATGCTTTCTAAACTATTAATACACCATATATTGGTTGTATTAGATGGATATAATCAGAGTAGCACCTGCCAACTTACAAAGAAAGCACTATATTGACTGTAGTACACCTGTTATGTCAACCACCTACTACTGGTCCATCATTTCAAAGGTACCAGCATGTCATTTGGGTGCTGGATCACTCTTAGCAGGGTAGCACTGTCCACTGCTGGCTCTGTGTGGACTTTTGCATGCTCTATTTGGGTTTCTTTCTACTCTCTAGTTTCCTCCCACATCCCAAAAAAACATACAGGTAGGCAGATTGACTTTGCTAAATTGCTCATAGGTGTAAGTGTATATGAATATATGAATGGGTTTTGCACTGTGTCCTGTAACGGACTTGTGTTTCCAGAATAGATTCTTCCAAGTCCATGACCCTGACCAGGATTAAGCGCTTATGAAGCCCAGTGGTGATACTGGCAATGTAGTGACATGATAGCGTGTGTTTCACTGGTCTGAACGAAGTAGTGCTACAGGGTAACCTCAGGGTAAATGATGGGGTTGGGTGCAATCCACCATCCAAAAATATCCAGCGAACGGCAATTCTGTGGTGAAAAACTGACCCTGACAAAGAGGTAGAGAACAACTGAAACAAGACATGTCTCAAAGTGTACACCTTCGAGCTAGATGTTTCAGATAAAGTGGCCAGTAAGTGGACACAGTGTATAATTCTATGCTATGCCTGAAACACTCATGCTACATGTTACACACATTGAGAATGATCCACCATCTAATAAAAGTCTGCTCAGTGGTTTGGGTCCTGATGGACAGGGTGTGTTTCAGGGTAACATGTAGACTGTAGGCAGGAATTGGATTAAAAAAAAACAAAAAAAAGCAATAGGTAAACAGATGAAATGTGGAATACAAAAGTGGTGACTGCTTATCAGTTAGCAGTAGTGAAGACAGACATTTCTGTAATTTCTGGGTTATTTTCTCTGGGGAAACATATATTTGAGTGAGCAGTTAAGTGCATTTCATAAAAAAAATAAATAAATAAAAAAAAATGCTTCTCTGAGGCCAAGTTGGAAAGTTTGCATCTTGCTTAAAGTTGAACTTTAAGCTGTCTATGGACTTGCTGTTGGCTTGGTCAATTAATTTAGTATTTTTTTCTTTTTAATATAGAAACTTTTTTCTATGGGCGGCATGGCGGCTTAGTGGTCAGCACTGTCGCCTCACAGCAAGAAGGTCTTGGGTTCAAGCCCCAGGGTCGACCTGGGTGCCTTTCTGTGTGGAGTTTGCATGTTCTCCCCTTGTCTGCGTGGGTTTCCTCTGGGTACTCCGGTTTCCTCCCACAGTCCAAAGACATGCTCGTTAGGCGGCTTGGATACCCTAAATTGCCCATGGCCTGGCAATCAATGCTGTAGATTCGTGTGCTCATAGCCACGACAATCCTCATCTGGTCTGATTTGCAACAGTGTGGGGATCGACGTCAGCGAAGATGTAGAGAGAAGAAGAAGTAGTGTGTGAATGGTTGTCTGTCTCTGTGTGTCACCCTGTGGCGGATTGGTGACCTGCCCAGGGTGTACCCAGCCTCTCGCCCAAAGTCAACTGGGATTGGCTCCAGTTTGCCCCCCGTGACCCTGAACAGGTTAATGTGTCAGAAAATGAATAAACAAACAAACTCTTTCTATAATGCTCACTGGTTCAGAAACGACTTAAATCTGTGGAAATATTTTCATTATTTCAGCTCATTCTCTGCCTCAGTAGGGCAGAAAGGCTCACATTAAACTTATTAAAAATAAGTACACAAGTAAGCTTTCTTTTTTTTTTTTTCCAATTTTGACCAGTGTTCATACCAGGATCAAAAAGAGCAAGACGTGTTCTGGTTTTGTACAAAGGTCTGTACTTGTCTGTCTTTTTCTCATTTAATTGTATTTAAAGACAAGTAGAAACTTCACCCAACCATCCATCACTTCATATGTTGGACGCAGTAGACACTTAAGGTCGGGAATGCTGAAAGATGACTGATTTGTCCTTAGTTTGCTGCACAGTTGCAGAGTCCATTGTTCTGTAGTGACAGGCAGCTGAACCGAGACAGGGACATTTTCTGAGGACTTCTTCCTTTTCGTTGACCTGTTGGTCTGGTGGGAATTGCTTCTCAGAATATCTTCTCACTCAACTTAGGACATGTACAAGTAGGCATGTAGTGAAGGCAGGTTAGAAGCCAGGAACTCCATCCTGTCTTTCTTGTTCTTCTCTTCCTGAAACCGCCTGTCTATCTTTATATGATTCCATGCTTCCATTGTAGCCCCTTAGCATGAAATGATTATACTGATTATACCAAAGACTATATAAACGATTAGAATAAGATCCTTTGCCCAATCAACATAACCCAAAGTAAACATTCATCTGTGGCTCTAGTAAAAATTCAGCTGAGCAAGCAAGCACTTTATAATAGCCTAATAAATAACAAACAGACCCATAAAACAATTGTTTGCAGTGTTCAGTTCCTGTCTGATATGTATCCTTCGCTAACAATAACACTACAGGAGATCTGCGAGTATATGCGCGTGCTGCGGTTTTGTGGGGTTTTTTTTTTTGAAGCACACACAATTATAGGATATGAATGTTTACAATCAGTTACTAAAGCGAGCATTTAACAAGACAGCTCTGAGTGCTAGACGCTCCATTAGCAGCTACCCCAGTCGATCATAGATGCTAATAATAAAACAGCTTCATATTCAAGACGCAGAAATCAACCGTTGTTGTGCAAAATAAGAATTATATGAAGTCATGAGGTTATAAAACCAACAACTGCACAGATGTTCATCATGTGGTTACTCAATCAGAAATCCTCAAACATCTCACGCTCTCTCTCCCTCTTTCTCTCAGTTTGATAAAAATGGGTGGAATGTGCCTTCAGTGAACGCAGAGGCACTGGGTGAAAGTTAGTCCCCCACTGAGTGCCTCCACCAGTGCAGAAGAATAGACCCACACTCCACACTCTTACACGCACTGTGTTTTGATCGCAGCTTTGCTAAGTGTTTAGTGGTGCACGAAATTGATTGCAGAGAAAGTTCCTCCGTGAGATGAGGACCAAAAAAAAAAAAAAAAAAGCGACAAGATTTGAATTTTTTTTTTGCTTTTATATTTTCTTAACTGTTGTGGTTATGTGACACAGCAATGCATTCCCGGGTTAGCACAGTATCTGCTACGTTAGAGGTTACACCGGTTTAAGCGCTCTATTCACTTGAATCGCTTTACCAAATAAATATGGTTGAGCTGTATATTTGAGGTATGTGGAAACCGAAAAAAAGATTCATTCCCACTCTCATAATTTCTCCTCCTCGTTCTCGCTCTTTCACTCATTCTTTCTTTCTGCTGTGGAGAGGTGCAGCGAGCATGATGTCATGCGTTTAGTGGGTCCTCCAGGGCTGGCCGCTGTGGACAGGCTTTATGAGAAGCAGCTGTTAGCAGGAGGAGGAGGGAGGCGAGATAGATAGAGAGGGAGAAATCTGGCTGCTTACCTTTCAGAATACCAAGAAATATCAGTGACAACAGCAAACTTGACGGGGGGGAAGGCTGATTTTTGACTCACGCTGCTTCAGCATGCGGTCATGTCTCTACAAACCAATGATGGCAAACACTAATACAAGGCTTCATGCTAATGTTTTTATTATTTCAGAAGAATTTCAGCTGTTTCAGCTGACCCAAAGAGAGAAATAACTCATCTGCTTAGCAGTATATTAATTTACATTAATTTGATTAATATGTGTGATTATTATTATTATTATCATTATTATGACTCCTGATTTGGGTGCGTGTATATCTCTAGAATGACTTTTCTTTTTGAATGTTCTGTGGTTGTAAAAGGAAAGAGCTCAACTTTGACCTGGCCCCTGGCCCTGTGATTGTGTGTGTGTGTGTGTGTGGAATACTCCTACTATTAAGGGTTTGGCTTCTATTGTCCACAGCAGAAAAAGAGTTGGAAAGAAGGAGTTGTCTGAGTTTTCTTTGCATGTGGGATTTAAAATAAAACACAGATGGTTGGTCAGACATGTCCATTCACATACACACACACACACACACACACACACTGCTAAATTACTTTTATTAATTTCCTATTTTCATAACAGTTTTAGTCATTCTCCTTTAAGCGCTGCATTTCAATGTTTCAGTTAGAGGTTTACACAGACGGACATGAATGTCAGCCTTTCAGTGTTCTTTTTCTGTGGCAGAATGATTGTACAGCATGCATCTTGAACAGAAAAAAGCACAAGTTTGAATTTATATGGGCTCATCTGAAATCAACACAGGATCGAAATTATACACACAAGGTCCAAAATATACACACGCCCACGTAGATTATTAATTCAGTTGTGCTGAAAACTCCAAAATGTCTTTTGCCAAGGTCTCTTAACTTCCTGTTAGTGTTCATGATTGATTACATCTGGTAATTTCTCTGCGCACAACCTTAAAAAGAGTTTGTTTGAAAGCATTTATTGGATTGGCCAACGCACAGTACAAAGAGACAGTCCAAGGATGTGAGAAAGAGGACCATAGATTTACACAAGTCAAGAATGCCTTTTAAATCCATGTATAAAGAACAGCAGACTCCAAGATCATCAGTTCAAACAATTGTACCTAAGTACAAGTTATTGGGAGGTGTAGCCACTTAGCCAAGCCAGTTTCCTGGAAGAAGACCCAAAATGTCACCCACAGGAAATTGGTACAAATGGTAATGAGCATTCCGAGACCCCTCAGGGCATTGGCTTGCCATGACCTGGAACCTGCTGGAACACCGTCTACAGTTAAGCAAGTTTTACTTTGCCATGAACCGAGAGGCTGCTGTACAAGGAAGAAGCCACCTTCTACAAAATCGACACCTTCAGGTTTAATTAAAGTTTGCAAATGATGACATGGACAAAGAAAAACCATCTGGAAGAAAGTTTTCTGGTCAGATGAGACAAAGGCTGAGTTGTTTGACTACAGGTACAGAGGATCACTGGACCAGCTGTTGAGCATGGTGGTGGTAGCATCGTAAGCTTAATACAAGACCACTGAAACACCATTTCCAAAACACGTTGAACAGTGCTTTAAAAGCATCTGGTCCTGGTGAAACCAGGTAAGGAACATCTTCAGCTTCTGCTGCTTAATCCTTTTCAGAGTCGTCGGGGGAAGCTGAAGCCAATCCCAGCTGATTCTGGGCAAGGGGCAGGGGACACCCTGGGCAGATCTCCAACCTGCCACAGGTTAAGGGACACTTAACTAAGTATTAGGTGTGCGATATGTATATATTTGATGTATAATTTGGCTGTTTTGATTTCCGAAAACCCAAACTAAATTTAAACCTGAGCACCAAGTCTTTTTTTTTTTTTTTGGTCTGTTACAGATATACCCTGTGCAATTGTTTTGCCACAGACAAACCACAGTTCAAAGAACTGAAAGCAAATATTACCATTATATTCATGTCCACGATGTGTGTGCGTAAACAACTAACCTCACAGTTATGAGGTTATATATATCCATACTGAGGATAATATTTTTCTCAGGAAAGCTGCAGGAAACACATTAACCAACACATATTTGTATAATTATTTACTTTTTTTGGAAAGTCCCACAAACAGTTGTGTATGTTTACTCTTTCCATCATTAGCCTCCAGCAGTTCTTGATTTCTCTTGTCTTTCTCTAATGCTGTGTGTACCAAGCCCCTGCTGACAGTGCCTTGATACCGATCTGTTGTTTGAAGTGAACGCTTAGTTATGTAACTGATGGGGGCTGATGGCCCTGCTCTGACCCTAACTAATATCCACAAACCCTCCAGAGTCCACGAACTGATGCCTATCACTTTTAAAGTGCCTGGTAGTGCTCTTCTACTGTCAGCCTGCTTTTGTGTCTCTTGTGTTTATAGACTTACAGAGAGCAGGTTGAATGTTAAAGTGTAACGGTGCATAAAGATGAGCAAAGTGAAGGCATTTCAGCATGTGCGCTGTGGAAACTGTCTGCATTATCAACGGGCGCGAAACTATTTTTACACCATGACTTGATGGGAAGCTCATGGATTGAATTGGCGAGATGTGTGAGATTTCATTTCAGGCTCAGCGGAGATGTAAAATAGAGCATTTCTTTAAATAATCACGCAGAAAGCAGCGCCTGTTGCTAACAGAAAAGTTAGCAAACATACATTCCCCAGTTAGCATTGCAACTATCATGCGTACTCTCATGTGCTAAATAAGAAGACGCTAGCAATTATTCGAAGTGGGGAAATCATTGAAGAAAACCATCGCACTGAATATTCTCCAAGTACACCCAAAGGCTTACTAAACTGCATAGCAGAACAAGTTTATGCAAGACCAGTGAACGGTGGTTCAGGAAGCAGGACAGGTAAGAGGTCAGTCAGGGCACATGGGACTTTTTATTGCCTGAAGCAGATGGCTGGCTCTTTCTCCACCTCATTGAGGAAACAGCCTTGAGTTACAGGGTCATGTTTGACAATAGAGTATAGGACAAAGAAAAGACTGCAGTATTTCTAAAGTAGCTGGAAGCAGTTGAGGCTATAAAGCAGTGGAGCAGTAAACATAGCTACTGCCAGATTTACTGCTTTACAAGTTGTGGATTTGCTCCATGTCGCGTACCTCCGAGTGTTTTATATGCACGCTAGCCCAAAACAGAGTTAGTCTGGGTGTTTGGGAGTCTGCACCTATAAAGCTCAATACAACAGTTCGAGGTTTGAAAGATAAAGTGTGCTGTATCACTGTGTCACTGGATCAGTCTCTGCGTGCACCCTGCAGCACTATCATCACTCCTTAACCTTTAAGAAGGTAAAGCTGGACAATTTGGTGAATTTACACTGTTTACATTAATTAATGTATACTAGTGACTGTCACCCATGGAACGGAACACAGCACAGCACAGCATAGCGTGGCACAGTGAAATTACTTCTCTGCATTTAACCCATTCACCTTGTGAAGCAGGGGGCAGCCAAACAATGCAGCACCTGGGGACAGGACCTTGCTCAGGGGACCTCAGTGTACCTTGTTGGTCCTGGGCTTTGAACCTATAACCTTCCGATTGAAGGGCCAATGCCCTGGCCGCCCTAAATTTTGGGCTCGTCCGGGATTTGAACCCGGGACCTCTCGCACCCTAAGCGAGAATCATGCCCCTAGACCAGGGGTCGGCAACCCGCGGCTCTGGAGCCTCACGCGGCTCTTTCATCCTCAAGATGCGGCCCCTGTGGCTTTGGAA
>JAQLOM010000012.1:15821568-15832661 GCA_030068315.1 Chrysichthys thysi | reverse complement strand
TTCTAATTCATTTCTAACAAACTGGAGCTTTTTTGCATAGATTCGTATCTACATAATAATAATATTTGCATGGATTTAGAATTAAAATTCAGACTTCAAGCTGTTTAGTTCAAGGCCAGTATTTCACCCTGATGATAACGTTGCATTTGTTTGATACGTAATAGTGATAGACATCTAGTGCCCTGGTAATGTCACTATTGTCTACTCTGTTTCTTGAAAGGACCAGGCAGCCAAAGACAAGGCCCTCCAGAGCATGGCCAACATGTCATCAGCACAGATCATCTCTCCTACTGCCTTCCAGAACAAAATGGCCCTGCAGAGCCTCTCACGGCCCGCGTACCCGACTGCCGGAGGGGTGAGTTCAGGAGAGGAGTTTGAGAATTGGACCAAGTAAAGCACCTGACCATATGTCACACTGCGAACCATGTACTGACGTTTACGGATTGAATGCGTGACCATCACCTGACTGATTTTTCTGCTTGTAGTTTTGGCATGGAGCACTTCCAGGTCAACCAGCACCTACAGAGGAGTAAGTAAGATTTTCTAAAATTCTTCATAAGAGGCAATACATCATGAACCCTGACATGCAGAAAAACTAAAACAAAATCGATGATACTTTTGTCCACACAGCATCAAACCATTTTCACAACAGAACTACGTCATGCAAACCACAGGTCCTTCCATCACAGGTCTGTCTTCTAGTGATACTTAGAGCTTTATAAGACACAAAAATATGAGCATAACTGGCCCTACAATGCTCTTATTCCCTACTTTGTTCCAGGATATGAGAGTGCGTCAGGTCTATCTATGTCCCCTAGTGCCCCCCCTTGGCAGGGTAGAAGTATAGCTAGCTCCAAGCTGCGGATGTTGGAGTTCTCTGCCTTTCTGGAGCAACCACAAGACCCCGAGAATGTGAGTCCATGAGTTCAACTGATTAGGCTGCGTAATGTGTTTATTATAAAAATGAAGTTTTCAAAGCTATAAGAAACGATTCTCTTTGCTGTATTAAACCTTGTGTTGGTCTCTGTTTCGATGGGAACAGTTCAACAAGCACTTATTTGTGCATATTGGTCAGTCAAACCCAACATACTCTGACCCTTACCTGGAGGCTGTGGATATCCGGCAGATCTATGACAAATTCCCTGAGAAGAAAGGAGGTCTGAAGGAGCTGTTTGAGAAAGGACCAGCAAACGCGTTCTTCCTTGTCAAGTTCTGGGTAAGACCTAAAAAAAAACGTTAATGTGCCAATGGGTCACCCTTCAATCACTGATGAGTCCAAGTATGATTATCAGGTTATCAGACTTACAGAATGTATGAAAGGAAAGACTGTGATATCAGACATGAGAGAAAGAGTAAACTTTATGACCTTGTTGATCACCTGCAATGGTCATGTGGGATAGCCTCTGAGAGACATGTGAGCATATATAGTGGATGTTGAGCACATCTGAGCTCATATAGGAATGGCTGGGTGTTAGTGTTGAAGCGTTTTCTTTACACTGGCCAAGCAGACAGTTGTCCAGAGGGCACAAAGAGGGGGAGGGTGGGATGTTGTAGATCTCTAGGGCCTTGGCTTGGGGAGAGTGACAGGTTCTACTTTTTCAGTGGAGAAATCTGAGCTTGGCCACCTGTCCCTCTCACTGTTACACCATCCCACAGCACACGCACCCACCTATTTATAAAACCTTCAAGCCCGTATAGATAGATAGATAGATAGATAGATAGATAGATAGATAGATAGATAGATAGATAGATAGATAGATAGATAGATAGTTTTACCAATTAAACGTTTTGCCTTACTGACTTTTCTTACAATAAATTGGTAGCCAAATAGATATACAAAAGAGTACAAAGTGTCTATTTGGCATATATAAATCAACAAGGGGTCTGTTGTAGGAAAAGTGTGTGCGCAAAAAGACTACATGTGCCCTGCATATATGGTGCCAAAATGCACAATAAGTCTAGGCCTATACCAAAGATTAGACTGAAAAGACTTTCTGGACCCAATACCCAGTGACAGTGTGATCGGTCATTTCATCCAGAGCCGCTTTTAAGTTTCATCTACAAAATCGTCTCGAAGAAGTCAAAACCAATGAGCACTGTTCCATAAACTCATAAGTATGGGTCATGACTTGGGCGTCCACGTGCACAGGTCGCCATGACAACACTGACAGGCCTCCTGTGGTACTCCAAAGCTATGGCATTCTAGATTAAATTTGCACACCGTCTATGGCCAGTGTCTCGCACTGCGCCCCGCGGCCATGTCCTAACGGATCACCTCGCGCTTTTGAAGTGCCGCCGCAATCGGATTTGAGTCGGCCGTGCTAAATTGTTACACAGGGAGCTGGGCAGCGTAACGCAATTTTGAACGTTGCGGGATGTTGATTGTAATTGGATGAATTCCCTCGCAGAAAGAGAGAGAGCATGGGTTCGGCTGAGAAATGAAGATAAATGAGGGAATAACCGAGCGCAAGGAATAGAGATGGAAGAGCAGTGTGGGGAGGAGAAAGGTGTCAGGGGGATTATAATGGGGCATTAAGAGGCAGGGAGCTAGAGGGGAAAAGGTGAACCTGCCTTGAGTGTGCTTATTTAACGGCTAAGATGAGAACAAGGTTTGTCGTGGCCCCAACATCTGTGCAGGTCATCCTGTTGAGAAGCTCTTCATGGATATGGAATGTATGGATCTGGGTGATTATTGTACAAAATCTTGAAATCTCCTAATATATGGGTGGTGCGTATGTTGCAGAAAATGTATATATGGTCTGGGGATATGTACACATTTTCATATTTCATGTGATTCTGTAACTGGATACCGGATCCTTGTGAGGTTTTTGAGACAGGGGGATGAGATGAATGGCAGGGCAGATCAGACAGATCATGAACTTGGCTGGAGTGGGTGGTCAGCCTCTGCAAGAAAGTGGTTTGCCCAGAGCAGCTTAGGTGATGGTACAACTATACTGTATTATATTGTTTAAAAAATGGAATCTGGCTAGAAGCAAGGGTGGCCGGTATAATTGTGCTAGCAGGGCTCAGCACCCCCTACAACACCAGATTATTTCTGTTAATAAATGTCTTGTCTTGGACAAGATGGATTATTTTGGTTTTTTTGTGGAGCCAGTCACAACAGAACCACCGACAGACATATGGAACATGAAGAAGCAATGCTGGGGCTGTTTTCTTTCAAGCCAAGACGGTGGATTCTCTTAGTAACGTGATCCATGACAGTTGGGTTTTTACAGGTGATTGTACAGCAAGAAACACCTCTTAGATTTGTCTACCTTTGGGCTAATAATATTTAGTGAGCTTTACTGACAGATCTGTTTCGTGGTACATGTGAAATACAGTTATCAGGGAATGAAATGTGAATGGTTGGTTGGTTCCCTAATTCTTTTTTGACCCACCACTATGTGGGGTCAATGTAGACAGGGTTGAGCAGGTAGGGTTTAGGACCAAGCTCAAGGGGTCAACAGGGGCACAACCCCCTGACTTTCCATTAAACAACCCAATCCCTTTACTGTTGAGCCACCTCCTTCTCATATAATGAATGGGAATGAGATGAATTATTATCCTATCCTCCTTTTTCCTCTACAATGTCTTTGGGTTAGAAACTAAAACGCAATGCTGAAGAAACAAGTCCATATATATATATGTATACAGTGTATAAATATAAAGCCCTAGTGCTTTTTTTTCCTGTGTACCTTTTTTTTTTTGTATTTAGAGGAAATACAGCATAAAGCAAGTCCGGCCTTACAGACCTGAAATACATAAAATAGACAACTAGACAATAGAAACTAGACATTTCCTAGTAATGCATAAAATTAATAAAATAGACAATACAAATCTCTCCATCTGTCTTTAATTGCACGTGTAATAGGTGGCGCATCGTTATTCTCATGCCCTTGATGAGAGCTTGTGATATTATGCATCGTTCGATCTCCAAGAGTTTATTCATTCATTGCTGAGCTAATGATACCAAGCAATATGAGGAACTGTGAATCCGCCTATTTCCAATATGCAAACTGTATCTTTGGATAATTGCACCGTTTGACGTGTTAAGAGCTAAAGATTCGAGGGACTGATTCGACTCTACACTCTCTGCACAGACTGCACTCTTGTTTTCTGTACAGGTCTCGTAGTGCTGTAATTCATGTTCCAAAAAACATTACAGCACAAACCTGAAGACAGATATGTTTCCTTGATACCATTTAGGTCACCTTTAGCTGAATTATGCCTGACTGGACGTACACTGTGCACCTGTTGCACCGCAAAGCAGATACACTGTATACAGAATTGCCGAAATGATTAAAGCCTTTCTGTGTCGGCTCAGGCGGACCTCAGCGTGAACCTCCAGGATGACAGTAGTTTTTTCTACGGTGTCTCGAGCCAGTACGAGAGCTCAGAAAACATGATCATCACTTCCTCCACTAAGGTCTGCTCCTTCGGCAAGCAGGTGGTGGAAAAAGTGGAGGTAAGAGAAGACGAGTGGTCGACAATGAATCATTTAGTGCGATATTGCCGGGGGCTTCCGCACACTTAGATTAGCAAAGATATTACAGTAATGACATCACATTTCATGTCGCTTAAGCAATTGCACTCGTATGAATCACAGAACAATTACGTTGCCTGAAATTGGCTCATATATTCGAACTTAAACATTTCACGTGATGTGATTTCTGATTAGGTTTATGAAGATGAGGAATCCCTTTCCCTCTTTGTCTCTTCGCAGACGGAGTATGCGCGGTTTGAGAACGGGCGATATGTATTTAGAATCCACCGATCACCTCTTTGTGAATATATGATCAACTTCATCCACAAACTCAAACATCTACCAGAGAAATACATGATGAACAGCGTACTGGAGAACTTCACTATACTACAGGTAAACACACCCAGAAAGACAATGCTCATCTTTGCTGCATTTTTTTTTTTTAAAAGCCAGTCAGTTGAGGCGAAGGCAAATATCGGGTTAGAGGCAAATATTGTAGTGCCGTGAGAAATTCCTCTAGCTCATCAATAACTAACCCCGTAAGTGTGGCATTTAACTTTGCTAGGCGGAGAGAAGTGCATTGAGTCAGATGGAAATGAGGCTATTACCCCAGCAACAGTGTGTTCCTAACAACGGTTCTCGAACACTGGTGTCGACTGTGTTAGCCTCTGCCCACACACTGTGACTCTGAGACAATGATCTACTGAGTATGCATTGAACAGAATAGGAGACTCACTCATGGGCTCCAGTGCCCTCTCAATAGTCTGATTTAGCCCAGATTGACTGTTTGAGACAAAAACAGCCAGACAAGCACACATACAGTGGCTGGCATAAGCATCCCCTGCTTAAACTTTTCCAAATTTATAGGATTACTTCTTGCAACTAGAGTGGATTTAATGGATTCCATGTCACCAAACCCATACCCAGAGACCTACAGTACCTTCCTTCAGGTTGCATCTCCAACCAAAATCGAACACCTGGTTTAGTTGATCTAGAACTTCTCAACCCTGGAGCACCCCTGGCGTCATATTTGACCCTAACTTTTATTTCAGCCTTATAGTCAACCCACTTATTGGTTGGTGGGCATTTGGGGACATCGCAGGAGGTCTCATAAGGACCATTTCATAACATGTAGTAGGAAAGGGTTAATTAAAAAAAAACACACCTGTTTTTGGGTTCGCTGAGTCTGTATCGTCGTTTTTAGCCAATGGAGATGTTTTCCTATTATGATAGGGTGGTCTGGGTTTTCCAAGGTTAAGAAAATTACTGGACGGGCAGGTGGGCACGATTATGGTCGGAGCTAATGTCTTCAGGGAGGTACATCCCCAGGGACAGCATCGGAGACCATTGCAGGGTAGTTTGCAATATTATTTATAAAGGAAAATTGCAAAAGGTTGTACGTGAAAGACACGTGGCTTTGACCTTGATATTATTATGATATTATATACCTGTACCTGGAAAGCCCCAGAGTTTGGAGTTTTGAAGGAAGCACGCACTAAGAAGACTAAGGAGCTATCAGAGCTGGGATAAAGTTCTGGAAAGTATTGATCAAAGTTTTGCTATGAAAATAATCCCAAATTCTGAACATCCTGTGGAGCACTGCTGAGTTCATTATTTTTATAATAAATAAAAAAAGGATAGCAAATAGGACAATGCCTACTCTGTCTAGAGGAAGCCGTCCACAAATAGTCACTGAGCAGGTAAAGAGGACGTTAATGAGAGAAGCAACCAAGAGGAACGGGTGAATATATATCGATATCATGTGACACTTTCATTGCACACAGGTGGACTCAATGGTGGCAACTGGTTGCAGCAGAGCTAATGAAAGGCACTATACATGCACCAACTTTTCTCTATTTCTCGTTCACTTCCTGCCCCTGTGTCTGCTCTGTCTCAGGTTGTTACGAACAGGGACACTCTGGAAACCTTGCTTTGTGTGGCTTATGTTTTCGAAGTGTCAACCAGTGAGCACGGTGCCCAGCATCACATCTACAGACTGGTCAAAGACTGATACACAGAGGCTCAGGCCATTAGACACCCTTACCACTACAACTACTACTGCTACTACTACTACAACAGTTAAAAGCACCACAGCTCCCCCTGCTGACTGCAGTCACAGGCTTCTGTGCTTCAGTCAGGGATGACAAGCGCACCGGGGTGAACGGCGCTGTCCAGAGGCCTGAGCAGACAAGGCCTCGCTACAGGAACCTTACAGAACGGGAACCATTGGAATGCTTGAGAATGTCAGGAGGTGACTGTGCATGTTGTAACAGGCATTTTGTGTTCTCTTGTGTTTTTCTTTTTTTTTTGTATAATGGAACCTCTGATTAGAAAGAAAATGCATGATGGGTTTTTTTTTTTTTTTGCTTCCTCTTCTTTAATCCAGTGTTACTCGAGTTACTGTTTGTTATATGTCGTTTCACACAGTTGCATGTGTGACATCCTGTCTGGGGCTCACCTAGTGACCACAGATATATATCAAATATTGTATAGACTCCAGAGTGGAGAAGGAAAAAAAAAAGGTACACCAAAATGTGACTTTTATTTGGCTCAATTCTGTGTAACCATGTCACAGTATTAATATCAAGAAATTATGCAAGACAAATTTGGTATTTAAAAATCAATTCTGGGACAGTAGTTTTGCTTGCTTCAGATTAGGAAGCTTGGTGTTACGGGCTGAATTCGATGTAGTAAGAGATGGCGGGGCGGGGGGTGGGGTGGGGTTGGGGGTGGGGTTGGGGGTGGGGGTGGGGGTGGGCGACATCTGAGCAGTGCAAGAGGTCTTTCAGGACTGGAGCTGAAAACTACTGACATATATTGTTTGACTTCAATTCATTGTGTACTATTTATCATTTATAAAAAAGAAATCATGATGTATTCTTTTCTAACTTGAAGCAGAAATCTGTCGCATGTGCAGAAATAGACTGAAAGAAAGCCACAAGTGTGCCAGTATGAGCCTGCACAAAGGAAACTGGGAAGAGAAACCTGGAACTTCGCATATCAGGACGTGACTACAGAGTCATGGGTTTGATTGTAATTTGTCTATATCGGCGAGGAAGATAAATCAACCAAATAACATTTTTTGACAAATGAAATTAAAAGAAGAAAATGTCACAGTGCCTGATCTGATCTGATTACATGTTTCTGCTCAAACTGAAAATCTTAATGAAGTTCGACAATTTAACTACAGGCCTTAGTTTGGGAAGTTTTATACTTTTTAAAGATGGCTGCCGAGCTAATCGGCACACCGATTGCGCGTGTTTGGAAAATCAATGAGTTGTGTTTTCGAAGTGCTGTACCAACTAGATAGTGGAGCACCATAGCACCATGTGACTCAGTGTGTGCAACTGACTAAACAAACTAGCACTGTGTCTCAAATCACATACTTATGCATTGCTCGAGAATTTTTTCACAAAGTACCCGGCGTGAAATTGGTAAAACATTTTACAGAAATTTGGTGGTCCTGGACATTTTGGCTCTGATTCGCCATCTTGTGGATGTACATAAGGTACAGTGGTGCTTGAGAGTTTGTGAACCCTTTAGAATTGTCTACATTTCTGCTTAAATATGACCTGAAACATCATCACATTTTCACACAAGTCCTCAAAGTAGAACCCAGTTAAATAAATGAGACAAAAAAATTCACTTGGTCATTTATTAATTGGTGAAAATGATCCAATATGACATATCATAAACATAAATCAAGCCTTATTCTGATCATCTGAGAAGCTTTTATTAGCATAGAAAGATGAATTGTTTGTGACATTTATTTAGACACAATGTGTCACCAGCAAAGTAGACTCTTGAAAGATACTTTATGGCATGATTGCTCACCTTTTAGTTTAATTTTTTTTTTTTTTACATTTGAATGAATATGTGTTTAAATGGTTGGTAGAGCGACCCCAATGATCTTTTCAACTGTCCTCACAATTCGCTGTAGGGTCTTGTGGTTAGGATGCCCTCTTTCTTCCCTCTGTAGAAGGTGGTGAGGATGGAAGAGAGGAGGCTGGCAGGAGAAGGTGGTGTTGAGCATCCTGGAGAAGTCCTCTGTCATGTGTGTTCCAAAAAAACTTGGAGTTTTTGATTATCTCCACAGTTGTTTCACTGATGTGCAGTGGTGAGTGGTCCACTCAAGTTCTCCTAAGATCAGCAGTCATCGTTTTTGACTTATCACCATTGAGAGATAGATTGTTGCCATTACACCATTCTGTGAGATGTCCTACCTCTTCTTTGTATCCTGATGCTTCATTGTTGCTGATGAGGCCCATAGCTGTAGGGTCATTGGCAAACTTAATGAGGTTTTTTGAAGTGAACTTTGCAGCCAAGTCATGAGTTATCAGGGTAAATAGCAGCGGACTCAGCACACAGCCCTGGGATGCACCAGTATTCAGTGTGGGGGTGCTGAAGGTGGAGTTGCTGATCCTAATGAACAGGGGTCTTCTGGTCAAAATTGTTCTTTTTGTTTAGGTGAGTGAATGAATGGTGGATGGTAGCAGATACGGTGTCTTCTGTTGAGCGGTTAGGATGGTAGGTATGGGTCCAGTGTTGTGGGAAGACTACTCTGTTTGTGTATAATGACTAACCATTCAAAGCACTTCATAATGATAGGTTTGTGTTCAAGGGGTTGGCAGTCAGGATGGCACAGATGATTTCTTTGGCACAGGGTTGATGGTGGTTGTCCCAAGACTCAAGGAGATTGGCTCGACGAGATTTTGAGATGTGATCAACACATTCCCTGAGCACCCCACCATTTATGGCATCATCTCCAACAGCTTACCGTGTGTTAACTTGGGACTTAGGAGTCCACTGTATACAGACAAAGTACATGGTCGGTAGATTTAGGGTACGCTTTGCCCCTGGCATTTTGTTTTATGTTGGTCATCACCATCAGAGAATTTTGATGGAGCTTTGTAGTCACTGATGACCTGGATACCCTGCAACATATGCAGTGTGTGTGGTTTGTGGTTTAAAGGTTTGTGATAAAATGTTTGTGACATGTCTGTTCTGACTTTGAAAACAATATTTTTGGGTTTCCAAGGGGACAGCATGATTTTTTTTTCTTTTTTATTATACTGAAGAATAACAGAAAGAAAGAAAGAAAGAAAGAAAGAAAGAAAGAAAGAAAGAAAGAAAGAAAGAAAGAAAGAAAGAAAAAGAAAAGTGCATACACACTGCAGCTTTAAATTTCTTTTCTTTTTTTTGGTATAAGAGTTGGTGTGCACTGGTTAGCACTGTCGCCTAATACCAAGGTTCTGGCTTGCACCTTGCGACTGACTGGGGTCTTGGTGTGTAGATTTTGCATGGGTTTCCTCTGGGTGCCCTAGTTTCCTCCCACAATCCAAAGGCATGCCAATTATGCCACCAGGCTACTCCAAATTGCCCAAAGATGTGAAAGTGAATAAAAATGGTTGTTAGTCTCTGTGTTTTCCCAAGGATAGATTGGTGACTTTCCCAGGGTGTACCCCACCAGTCGTCCAAAGTCAGCTGGGATTGGCTCCAACTTCCCTGCGACGCTTAATGATGAGCAGTATAGATGACAGATGGTTGGTAAAAGATTATTGTTTAGTACTTGAGCAATGGGGCCCTCTGGTGGTTTGTAATGGTGAGGCATGACTGTCTAGCACCCTTGGATTAATGTATTTAAATTACTGAAAATACCTGACTCAAATTTAACATGATAATGTTCAATATTAGCCAGGTCATTCTTAGACACATCACCAGAATGCAAATCTGTGAAGCATTCATAGTTTGTATATTTCTCTCCACTTGCAGCATGATGCTTTTACAAACCATGTTGTTCCAACATGACACATCTTCACTGAGTACAAGACCAATGTACAAACATGAAGCCAATCTACACATTCACACCAGGCTACATTACTATTACCCTTTAAGACTGGGCCTTATTGTGGCACTAGTCTTTGTGTAAGCAACACACGATCCTTTCAACTTCAACTTCATGGATCCCTAGAGACCCTGCAAAACACACACCAGTTGTTCAAGTGTTCACCATCTATGAATTACAAAGGGATGTTTTCTGAGGTGGCTGACTATATACCAGGATCTGTTCTTCTTGATATTGCATATTGTTTTTTTTTTTTTTTTACAAAATATATTGGCTTCAGGTAAGATTTAAACCACACACCTGTGAATAAAAAATGAGAGCAAGCACCTGTTTGATTTATATACATGACCCACCAAAGTTTAAAATATTTTGTAGCAGCATGAGAGAAAAAGCATTTTACAGATGATCTTGGATTAAATCCCAGGGTACACATTTTCAGCCTTTTTATTTTATTTATTTATATTATTTTGAAAAAAAATTTGTAAAGGCTATAGGGTATCACTCCTCCTCGCTGTGTGAATCCACACTGGCTGAAGAAGTTCGACTTTTAAAATGGGAGTGTTTTTCTTCCAGATTTCTGCAGGGTAAAAAAAAAGTAATCTAGGTTTCAAACAGTGGGTGCAAATGTATCATCAGTTCATTAGAAAACTTTCCATCTGGTGCTTCTGGCTACTGTTGCTGTTACAGTTATTAACATGATATCATGAGTAATCTCATAGCTTACCTCACTGTTATTAACAAGGATATACTGTACATACATATACA
>JAQLOM010000012.1:15807421-15820048 GCA_030068315.1 Chrysichthys thysi | reverse complement strand
AAAATTAAAATATCCTTAATTATAGAAAAATAAACCTAAATGAAATAAACAGATGATTTTAATGCACGTTACCTTTGTGGTGGAGACGTAGTTGCTGGTGTAGATGGAAGGTAGCGGAGGGATATGGTGGCGCTTGTCATGTTTTACGATTATTTCTTTCTTTATTTCAACTGTTATACTCTTAGGCTTCTTACTCTCACTACCATTTCCACTTTCATGGGACCCAGAATGAAAGCTTATAGTGCAAAAATGTGGAGAAACAACGGAAAAAATGCGTGATTGACCGGAACTGAATGTTTGTCCCGCAAAGTCATGTTTTGCGATTTTTTTCTTTCTTTATTTCAACTGTTATACGCTTAGGCTTCTTTCCCTCAATGAAAAAATGCGTTGAACACATTCACACCACGAGCGCTTGACCGGAACTTGTCAGGCGGTTTCTGTCGTGAAGCGTGGATTGGCCTGTCTGTACGTCGGTCAAGGATTTGTTCGTCGGTTGGTACAAAATCTGCTCGGGAATTTAGTTCATACCTCAATTTGTTTGCCATCCAATGCGTTCGCAGGCCGAGGATCCACTGTACTGTATAGAAATAAATGCATTTACTAAATAATTCTTTAACTTTAAGAAAACAGCTAGACTCTTCAAGTTCACCGTCTTTATCTATCACATGAAAAAGATATACCGTGTACAGTCTTTGCAGTGATATTTTTCCTAACAATGTCTCGAACTGTGCAAAAAAAATTCACAACAGCGCAGGACGATACAGTGCAGATAACAATAAATAACATTGTTTAGAATGGAAATTGCAACCTGCAAGGGCATCTGATATGTGCTATAGATATATGTAAATGTCCTGATTTGGCTTGCTTGTGTGATGTGTGATTTCACTTACTTGAAACGGAATTAAAAACCTGCTTGTGTTCATCATGATATGATTTGACCTGTTTTGTCCCAACTTGCAGTCTCCTGTAACGTGGCAGTGTTTCATTACAACACCACTCAGGACAGTGTCAATTGCTTTCACCTCCACTGCCCAACACTGCAAAGCTGTATAATCCATCAAAGGGCCAATGTCATACTCTACAATGTTACCAAAGGTGGGTGCTCGAGTAGTCCATTAATGTCTGACGACAGCGTCTTTTCTACATCATATGGACAAAAGTTTGTGGACGTCTGACTGTCACACCCTTGTGTGCTTTTTGAACATCCCACACCAGATTTAGTCTGTATTTGCTTTTATAATAACCTCCACTCTTCTGGGAAGGCTTTCCACTAGATTTTGGAGTGTGGCTGTGGAGATTTGTGATCATTCAGCTACAAGAGCATTAGTGAGGTCAGGCACTGATGTTGGGTGAGGAGGTCTAGGGTGCTGTCAGTGTTCCAGTTCATCCCAGAGGTGCTCAGTGGGGTCCAGGTCCGGGTTCTGTGCAGGACTTAGCAAACCATGTCTTTATAGAACTGGCTTTGTGCACTGGGGCGTTGTCATGCTGGAACAGGTTTGGGCCTCTTAGTTCTGGGGAAGGGAAATTATTATGCTACAACATACAAAGACATCTATGGTTTTTTTTTTTTTTTTTTTGCTTCCAACATTGTGGCAACCATTTGGGGAGGAACCAAACATAGGCATGATGATCAGATGTCCACAAAAATTTTGCCATATAATGTATATCTACAATACCCTATAATTTAAATCATGTAACCATATGATTTAAAATGGCATAGTGGCACAACAGGTGGTTTTGCTGCCTCACAGCCCCAGGGTCCCTAGTTTTATCCTAAGCTTCAGTTCTTTGGTTTCCTCCCACATCCCACACATAAATACATTGGTTTGGTGGATTGTCTGTGTTAAGTTGCCTGTAGTTGTGTCCATGGTGCACTACCATAAACTAGTGTTCCATTTGGGACATATTTCTACCTTGTGCCCAGTGTTTCTGGGATAGGTCAGGGACACCCTGACCAAAATAAATCAGTTACTATAAAGGTACATCTAAATTGCCCGTCGTTGTGAATGAGTGCACATGTACACTCACTGGACACTTTAGTGGGTACACCTGTTTATTTGTGCGGTTATCCCAACAACCAAACGTGATAACATTGCAATGCATAAAATCATGAAGATACAGGGCAAGAGCTTCAGTTAATGTTCACATCAAATAATAGAATTAGGGGAATATGTGATATCAGTGACTTTGACTCAGACAAGGTGGTTGGTTTGAGATGGACTGGTTTGAGTACTTCAGAAATTGCAGAAATCTCCTGCAGTTTTCATGTAAACTGATCTCTAGAGTTTGTACAAAATGGTGTGAAAAACAAAAAACATCCAGTGAGAGATTGTTCTGGGAGAAAAAAGTTACACGGTTTCATACTTACAGAGAGGCTACAGTAGCTCAAAAAGCCCTCCGACCAACCATGGTGATCAGAAAAGCATCTCAAACTGGGAAAAAAATGTCAGACCTTGCAGAGGATGAGATACAACAGCAGGAGACCACATTGGGTTCAAATCCTGTCAGCCATAGTTAGCACAGGCTCACCGAAACTGGACAACTGAAGATACTGGAAAAAGACCAGGCAATGCTTTGGAGCCTGAGCCTGTCCTCACTGAAGCCTCAGATCCCTGTTCTTGGCTGACTGTAGCAGAAAAGTAACTGGAATTATTTGGAATTTTTCTCAACCTGTTTCATGTGAACATTTACTGAACCTCTTTAGCTGTATTTGGATGATATTATGCATTGTGTTGCTGCCACATGATGTGGTTCTGATAAAGTGGTCCTGAGTCTAAATGTGCTTGGTGTCCTGTGATGAACTGCTTAAAGGGTTTACTGAAGATAACGTAATGAATAAATAATTCAAGAATGAATGGCATGAAACCGATAATATAGTTAAAGTATGACTGCTTGAAACTTTCCTATGTATGTGTTTGCAGGCATGGATCCTGACCTGTTGATATTTGGGAAATCCTTCCTGTCTGATGTCCAGGTGCTACCTCAGTTGGGCACACTTAACACCTCTGATCTATCTGGAACAGACAAACGTCAGTTCAACCGGCCTCACATGGAGCCCAGCAGCTCAGCCCATCCTACCATTCTTTCCACTAGCCCCAGAACATCTACCATTACACCAACATCCAGCTTTCCCATCTATACTCCTCCCCCTCTCTCTGTTTATTCCACCCAAGATAACAAAAACACATTTCCTGTTTCAGCAATACAGAGATCTCCAACTCCGAAGCAGTCACCTCAACTCTTTTCTACTCGTATTATCACCAATCCTTCAACAGATCCTACCATCAGTTCTACTACAAAGGCATCCCCAGCTCCAAGGAGTACCATGCAACCCTCCTTCAGCTTTGCCAACAGCCAAACAAGCGTAATGCCCCAACGTTCATATACTTCCAGTACCATAACACCACCACCTCAGCTATCCAGTCATCTCACATCAAGCTCAACATCCTCATCCCAAGCAGCCCTCCTTGGAACCACAACAACCATCAGCCAAATCGCATCCACGGAGTTCAAAACCCTACCGTATTTAACCGTTATTACAACTTTCAGTAATGGTCATACTACAACAACCATGTCCATCCCCCTCACAAGTACTCTGGAAAGTAATACAGTAGAGACAACAACCATGCCTACCCCCCCTACAAGTACTCCACAAAGTAGTACCGTGGAGACGCCAAGGATCCCTGCACCCCTCACAAGTACTCCTGAAAGTAGCACACAAGAGACTACAACCATGCCTGTACCCCTCACAACTACTCCGCAAAGTAGTCCACAAGAGACTTCAACCTTGACTGTCCCTCTCTCGAGTACTCTGCAAAGTAGTACAGGTGCTTCACGAAGTATTACCAGAGAGACTACAACTATACCTGTCCCTCTCTCAAGTATTTTGCAAAGTAGTACAGGAGAGACCGCAACCATGCCTGTCCTTCTTTCAAGTATTTCGCAAAGTAGTACAGGTGAGACTGCAACCATGCCCATCCTTCTCTCAAGTACTCCGCAAAGCAGTACACAAGACACTACAACCACACCCGTCGTTCTCTCAAGTACTCCGCAAAGTAGTACACAAGACACTACAACCACACCCGTCCTTTTCTCAAGTACTCCGCAAAGTAGTACACAAGACACTACAACCACACCTGTCCCTCTCGCAAGTGTTCCACAAAGTAGTACAGGAGAGACCAAGACCATGCCTATCCCTCTCTCAAATACTCCTGAAAGTAGTACACTAGACACTACAACCACACCTGTCCCTTTCTCAAGTATTCTGCAAAGTAGTAAAGGAGAGAATGCAACCCATAGCACACCTCCTATGGTCCAGCTAAACTCTGCAAATGCATCCTTAACTTCAACCCCACTTACTCCATTCAAAACCATGACAGGGTATGTAACAACAACTACAGGACCACAAGTGATGACTCATAGCTTCACAACCACCCCTTTGCCCTATAATCAGCCCGTAAATACCCAATCAACAGAATCTCCTTTTATACAAAAAAGGATCACTCCATCCTCAACAACAGATGGCCTTTCTCAAGGGTTTAACAACATCAACTTGGCTCCCACTGATGTTTCTGTGAGTGCTATCAGACGAACAACCTTAAACAAACACTCATCTGCAGCAGCTTCAGAGACTAACACGGGCCTAAACACCTCACCCACAACTCCTACCATTGTAGAGGACAGCCAACCATACCCCAATGACACAAAAGGTTACGCTGGCCGCAATGTTACGACAGGTAACAGTCCCCAGCCTGTAAGTGATGGAGGATTGACACAGGTGTGGCATCTGGCAGCCAACACTGTCCTGGTAGCCTTGGCAACCTGTGCAGCCTTAGCTTGTGGTTGTTGCTGTTCAGTGTTAATGGCGGCAAGTTGGAGAGGAAGGAGGAGGAGGAAGGGGAGATACCAGACTACGCTAAAAGGCAAGAAGGGCTCCATGCGCCTCATCAAATACGTCTTTGTGAGGGAGAGCTCATGAATCAGGTTCTTCTGTCACATTTTGTCAGAGTTTTCAACAAATGCCACTTTTGTTCAACCCTGCCACATGATCACAGCTACTTTCAACAAAAGAAGGTTTGCGAAAATCCAGAACTTGCATCAAGGAACTATCCATAGAGTGCCTTTATTAATGTGTGTACATTTGTCTTCTGTCCCAAATAAATGTATTATTAATATGGCCACTATTTTGTAAAAAAAAAAAAAAATTGACCAAAATGACCAAATGAAATGACAGCTTAACTCTTCAAGGTATTGTAATAATGTTTATCAGTTACTATTCACTCTTCTCCATAACCAGGACAATGTTATGGGTATTACATCTTAGAATATCAGACTCTTAATCATCATGAATGTACTATCACTCGTATGTCTTCGAAAACCATCCTTCACATGTAATTTACTGTACATTTCCATTAAATTCAGCAGTTGTAATAATCACAAACACAAATCAGGTGGATAAATAGTGTCCTAAACAAACAAACAAAAAAAAAGGAATAGGTGCACAAGATAGTTCTTAGATTAACTACGAAGCACTGTTGAGAAACCAAAACCAGCAAAGAAAACTTGATGTTCATGCTAAGTAGTTTGATGGGTGCTTCCAAGCAAGACAGCCAACAAGATCAGTTTTGTTCTGTAAAGGCAGTTGGGCTTTAAGTGCTAGAAGCTGTTAAGTGTGGTACAGTCACCTGGGCTTGCTCTAGTTTTTGCTCAAATGGAAAGAGCCGGAACTTTTTTCGAAGGACTCGGGTTACTCTTTTCCCATAACCCACAGATCAGAGCAGAAACTAATGGGGCAACTGGGTATATTTCCCAAACGTCGCTTGAAAGAATTCCTTAAACGGGGTGTCTAGAGCTAGAGCATTTATTTTTACTTATCACGTTGTGCTGTTACAGTCCACTTATTCGTGCATCAGAATGGATGAGTGTTTTGCCAAGCTAGGTTAGAAAATAGCTTTTAAGGATCAATCACACACTGCTTTAATATTTCACAACATGGGTGAAAATGTTGCAGAGGTCTACACACTCCTATAAAACTGGCAGTTTTTTTTGCAAATGACGCGAAGATCAATCATGCCAGATCTTTTACACTTTCAGTGTGAAAGTAATTAACTTCTTTAGGGAAGAAAATGAAAAATAAATAAAAAAAGCTTATACTGGAATAGCCTAGTTGCATAAGTGTGCACACCCGTATACTCATACTTTGTTGAAGCACCTTTTGATTTTATTACACCTCTTTTATTACAAGTCTTTTGGAGTAAGAATCCATCCACATGGTAGATCTTGACTTAGAAATATTCTCCCACTCTTGCTTGCTATAACATTCTATAGCCATCAAATTGTGAGGGTATTTCCTGTGCACAGCCTGCCTCAGGTCACCCCAAAGTTATTTAGTTGGATTCAGATTTGGGCTCTGGCTAGGCCATTCAAAACCACAGATTTTCTTTTGGTTAAGCCATTTCTTTGTTCATGTTGATGTATGCTTTGGGTCATTGTTGTGTCGGAAGCTGAAATGTATTTTTTTATCTTGGCTTTCTAGCAGACATCTGAATGTTTCGCACTAAAATCGATGGGTATTTGTAGCATTTTATGATTTCCTCTGCCTTGATAAAAGCCCCCAGTCCCGGCTGGTGAAAAGCAGCCCTATGTGATGATGCCAGCACCGTGCTTCACCTTGGGTATGGTGTTATTTTGGTGAGGAGATGTTTTGGGCCAAACTAAATTATAGAATGATTATACCTTTTGGAATTGTTCTCATCAGACCATAGCACATTTTGCCACATGGTTTGAGGTGATTTATTTGGGCTTAGATAGTTAGTTGTGCGTGACAAAAAGGCTCCTGTCTGGCTGGACTACTCCACAGCCCAGACCTGTGAAAAATACAAGAGCTTTTTCTCACGTACAGAGAGTAATCATTACTTGTCAAATGTTCCTGCAGCTCCTTTAATGTTGCCGTAGGTCTCCTGGTAAGAGTTTGTCCTGTTCTTTTGTTTAAAAAAAAAAAAATAATTTGGAGGGACAGCCTGTTCTTGGTAATGCCACTGTAGCGCTCCATTTACCTTAGATGACGATGAAGGCTGTCATGGTGTTCCACGGCTCATCTAACGTGTTGGAATTTCTTCAATACCCCTTGCCTGATCGTTACCCAGACTTTGTAAGCTCCTTGCAGATCATGGCTTCAGCAGTCGAAACCCAGAAGATGTAAAGAAAATCCTACAGAAACAGCTGATCTTAATTTGGAGTTAATTAGAATAATTTCATTCGTAAACGCCGTATAATAACTTTTGGACACGAGAGTGAATGTGATCGGTTCACTCTGAACACAGAGTCACGTCGCCAGTTATAAAAGGGTGTGCACGCTTGCACAACCAGATTCTTGTAACTTTTCTTCCCCCATTTTTCCTAAAGCGTCTCTGTTTGCACCTAATACTTTGTAATTTCACAGTGAGGGTGGAAAAAGTTCTGACATGATTAATCTGAGCTTCATTTTTTAAAAATCACAAAAATCTGCCATTTTAACAGGAGTGTGCAGATTTCTTAGATCCACTGTAGGTGGAATAGGTAAAAACACAAGTGGACAGCTGATGGGGTCAATTAAATGTAAATACAGTCGAACCTCTCATTAACGGACTAATCGGGGGGAGAGGTTGTCCGTTGACGTGAATAGTCCGATGATGTGAAGGGTGTGTGTGAGGGGTTAAAATAGTGGAAATCCAAGGAAAAACACCACTAAGGTCCATGAAAGTGCTCCCCATGTACTGTACACATGACAAGCAACATAAATAGGTAAAGACATTAAATACTAATGTAAATAAAGATGTAAATATAATTGTAAAGGTCATTTCCCTTATGTGTGTTCACACCATACTCTTCACAAACACCAGACTTCTTAATGAGCTCTAATTTCTGGCTAATACTAAGATTGAGACGCTTTCTTTTATCACTAGACTTATCTTTGGGTGGCATAATGATGGCACTGGACAAAAAGGCAGTGAAAAACACCAAATCGCCAAAAAACAGTACAGCTTCACAATGACCACAGCTCAACCGACGCCTGTAAACAACCAGTAGCATGCACGCCACCGCCAGCTAGTGGCCAATTGCTGAACTACAGGACTCAGATGCAACACTCGGGATTTTTAAACTTTCATACCGGACATTCTGGTTAATGGATTACGTATTCAGACCAATGAATGTTGTCTGTTGCATCCGATATCCATTAATGCTGTGTCTGCAGATGAGAGGATCGACTGTATAGTATGTACACAACCCCCCCCCCCCTTAATTTACATGGAAAACCATTGGCAAGTCATATTTATATATTTCAGGTACTTGTTTTTATTTGCTATTAAAAGAGAAGATGGTATCTATTCACCAACAACAGATAAGAACGATACACACAGTAAAGAGGGAAGGTTCTTGGCAGGTTGTGCTCAAACTCAAGTCAATATGCCTCAAGCATCTCAAAGCGATGATTTCTGATCGGAAATCCACCATATCAAAAGACCTGCATTATGCTAATGTCTGAAAACACTCTTCCAGGGTCAGGAAACTGAATGCCATCTTATTTACAGCCGTTTTCTGTTGGATTTTTTTTTTTTTTTTAGATATTTAGTAGTTTCTTCACTGCCTCTTTGTACTGCTGCATGTTGCTCTCTGACTCTCCTTGGTTTTTAAGCTTGGTCACAGAGTTTTTGTACTCCTGCACCTCTGGCCGTCCCAGCAGCTCCTCCCGCACTCCTCCCTCGTCCTCCTTACGTGGACGCATGCGCAATAAGGTTTCCAGAATATTCTTCTGAGAGGGGCTGTCCTCCCAAACGTACTCCTCCATGTCGGCGCGCGTCTTCTCTTTCTCCCACGCCTCTGTTTTCTGAAATACAGAAGTAGACGAGTATAATGGGTTGGAATGGGAAAACCAGGATAACACCTGAGGCACATCATAACTGACCAGTGGAAGGACAACTGATCATCCTGGCTGCAATTAGCCAGCTTAGGTAGCTCTCCCAAGCTTATCGCTGCCTTTCAGAGTAATCGCAAATGTAAAGTCAGGTGTATGAACATCTCGCTCATCTCTATAGCCATCTCACATGAGACATAACATCAAATTTGGTCACATTCTGCGTACAAGAAAGCTGCTCTGTGTGTTGCCATATGGACGCTTTTATTATTGTTATTATTATTATTATTATGATTATTAAAATGATAAATATTATTATGAATGCAGTGCTCGAATTCCCTGCGGAATAGAAAGAACGAACGATGAACAGACTGTGCTTTAGGCAACATTTACAATAATTGGATCGTATTAAAATGTTTCTAATGTCTTGGACCCTCTGATTGAATTACATCCTGAATTAACGAGGCACAGCAATTAGCTGGAGACCGGATGATGCGATTACCCTTTACCGACAGAGACTGAAGGTTTAGTTAAAGACGCTACATGCATTCTCTTGCTGTTAAAAGGATGCAACAGCCATGCAGGTCAGTTATTAATATTCAGTTAGACATATTAATATATAGCACTGTGGAAAAGTCTTGAACTCCCCCTCCCCACCCCCTCCTTTTTTTTTTTTAAGGTAAAGATGACTTCAAAAATAATTTAATCAAATCTTTCTACTTAAAAGAAAAAAAAATACTACCACATGCAATAAACAGTAATAAACTGAACAATGTCAATATTTGGTGTGACGACCCTTTTATGAGGAAATCAGCTGTACGTGTTTCTGAGCATCTTGGAGAATCTGCCACAGTTCGTCTGGAGACAGTTACACTCGCTTCTTTATTTGGATACAAATCCCAGGAGCCTTCATGATGGTTTTTTTTTTTTTGGTCTGAAAAGTGCTTTGTTTACTCTCATTTTTCAAATGCAAATTTTCTGCTGGAAAAGGAATGTTTGGAAATGTTTTTGGACTGACACAATCATGCAAAATTCCTAAAAATAAATATCTATCACAAAATTTGGATTTAAAAAAAAATCAAGGGGGCTCAAGATATTTGCACTGCACTGTATATATAACCCGGGGGGCATGGTGGTGTAGTGTGCACTGTCACGTCACAGCAAGAAGGTCCTGGGATCGATCCCTGTGGCCGACCTGGACGCCTTTCTGTGTGGAGTTCGCATGTTCTCCCCGTGTCTGTGTGGGTTTCCTCCGGGTACTCCGGTTTCCTCCCACAGTCCAAAGACATGTACAGAGGGGACTCTAAATTGCCCGTAGGTGTGAATGGTTGTCTGTCTCTGTGGTGCTGATCCCAAGCCCCATGTTAGGGGAGGGTTAGGCGTGGGACTGCCAAGCTCATCCAGGATGTACCCCACCTCTCGCCCGAAATAAGATGGGATCGGCTCCAGCATCCCCCCCGCAACCCTGAACAGGATTAAGTGGTAGAAGATGAGAGTGTGCATATGAAGCAGAACGATGGGTAATTTGACAATACAATGGAACCCTGCATAACGAACGCAATCTGTTCCAGCGGTCCCATAGACTTCTGTGGTAAATCATCTAATCCATTCCAGGTCGCCGCTAAAAATCGGGAAAACCACCCCCTGCTGATGACGCTTTGTCTTCATCCGAGACACATCTGGCCGGATTCAGCCTTTTTTTTTTTTTTTACGTAAAACTCGATTTTTCACGTGCGACATGCGAAACGTGTTCGTTCTGCGAGTCACGCGCTTGTTTGCTATGCGGGGCGTTCGTTAAGTGGGGTACCTCTACATTTAGAAGCTACGTATACATTTTTTGGGATTGTACGACATTACATAAACATAACATTAGGACAAATAATTAAATCTACATTTAATACAAAAATCCAGTAGTAGTAGTGGAATCTGTAACGTGTTTAAACTTTAGCATTTCAAAACCACCACATTTCCTTTTTCTTTCTATTACTTTGAGTGCTATTTAAACCAATAGCGATGTATTAGTCTGTAGCCGTATTAGTGAGTACTTTAGGCTTCAGAGATATAAATCACCCCTATGGTCACTAACAATCACTACCATTGTTAGCTCCGTCCCCTCCTCCCTCACCGACTCGACGTCACTTGCTGTCGAGCCATTCGCTGGCACCACTGCGGCAGCCATTGTAGCCGCAAAGGCCAGTGGACACGGTTACGCTTCCCAGCCAGAAAGGCTAACAATACTCCCCCATGCTCTTTCTCTGGTAAAGCTGTATCCTTGGAGCAAAGCTAAGGCGCATGTTACCAAACACATAGGCCACGCGGTCCTGGGGGAGCACAGCATGCTGGGAAACGCACCTGACCGACTTAACGGACTTGAAACGGGTCCTTCGGAGGTATTCAGGGAGGACTTGAGGAATGTAAGGGTGAGCAGCGGGGAATAGAAAAGGGTTTTGTTTTCTCCTTGTCCGAGTGAGTATCGGAACATTTTGTACACAGGAAACCGCGGGTAAGCTGTGTGCCGGTAAAGGGTGTGGTCTTTTGGGTGTAAGAGTGAATTTACAAATGGGAAAAGAAACAGATGTCAGTCTGTGAGAAGTTCAGCCGTATCATATTCATGCAGTCACTCGCTGAAACCTACACTATAGTCATTTAAATCCTCCACTTGTAGTGCGTAAATAGGGAAAAAAATTTTGAATTGATGCCTTCGGCGATAAACGTGCATTGTACGAGTTGCTGCAGGTGTTCGTTCATCACCAGAGACCGAACAGTGACCTGTCTCTTATTGGCTCGTACGTTTGGGCGCATAACACCCCATCACATGTGCAATCTCTCCTAACTCTGCTGGGTCCTTTTGTAGAGTTCCTCATTGTGCATTGTGTAGATCATGGAAACGCGACTGTCAGCAGGCCTTTAATGAAATGCATAAGGGTACAATGGAAACCCTGAAAGATTCATGTCTGGGAAGAAAGTCAGGCCGCAAGCTGTTGCACATTTAGCACGCACAAAGCTTTTAATGTATATGCGACTCGTCACCTGCAGCTTTGAAACCCGTTTGGGAAAACATTTCACATCCCACAGAATAGGAGCCGTGTCATCACAAGCTAAGAATGAGTGACGGTACATCAGCACTCGTATTTCATTTATACAAAATGTAAACGTGAATCGACTTACCCAGGACTCATGGTACAGAACGGTGAGCAGGTACATGGCATAGTCATAGTTCTGCTGTCTCAGGGGACAACTGTGGGAAGACAAGTCACGTGACACGTCAGACCAAAACAAACAAACAAATAAATCCGAAATGAAGGGATGAAACATTTTTACGGTCGTGAACCCTTTGTAGGGCACTAGTTGAAATATTTGGAAATTCAAAATTGTGCTATTGGAGGATGTTCCAAACTTTATAGAATTTACAAGATTTTTTCTTTTTTCTTTTCATTTTTATGTTGAAAACCAAGGTCGACAGAGTTACCATGTATGCCCAGTGTAGGGCAAATTGTTTTCAAAAATGGTACACAGACATTTCAAAAGTAAACAGGCTGTCATTTTGGGGGGAAAAATGTCTAAAGACTTCTAGCTGCTCTGCCATGGTAGGGAAGTTGATGCGACATCAGCGGCCTTACAACGGGATTTTTTTCACCAATCCGCTTGACAGTCTGCAGACACCTGTCCGAGGCCCCAGGTCGACCTGAGCGGGATGCTGGTGATTCCTTTCCTTTGCTTTTGAATTGTACAAT